>MNCI01029065.1:0-13226 GCA_015680685.1 Gnetum montanum | reverse complement strand
CACAACATATTGAAAGAATTAGCAATTCAGTGCATGGCATTGAAGATGGCATAGATAGATTGAATGGGCAATGTGCTCAGCTTTCAAAAGAAATGATGGATCATATGCAAGCATATCAAGAAATAGAATCCTCAAGAAGATAGCCTCAACATCAAGCAAGTGTGACAAAACAAAGATTACAGTAGGCATATACTTTAGAGAATTAGCTTGTCTTGCCAGTTGATAGATCAGCTCAAAAGATTCAACCTACAGCTCCACCAGAAGAAGATCAAGAAGAAGAAGAAAAGCCTCAAATTCCTAAGAAGAAAAAGATTATATTTAAGGATCCGCATGATCAAGCATTATTAGAAAAGATCAAGCATCTACAGCTAGAAAAGAAGGGAAAGCAACAGGAGTCTCATGGTTCCAGTCAAGGTTCCAGTCAAAGAAAAGAAGATAAGGAGGAAGACGAAGCATCATGTCAGCAACATATAATGATGGCTAGAAGAGGACCTCAACCGCCTTCAGAAAGGAATCAAGTGGATCCACCACCAGTATTCTCAGCATTCCAAGAATGGCCTGCAACATCAATCCTTGACATCAACTTTCTGCCACCAAAGGAATTTCTCCATGCAATTCGATTATGAATCGATCAGTTGCACACTGCCATGCATGTGCTCAATCTTGATGAAAGAACGATCATCATTGGTGCATTTACCAGAGCATCTGGTAAAATTAGGCATTGGTGGGAAAGCTAAATGCAAGAACAGTAGGAAAAAATCATCAATACTAAAATACAAGGAGTTTTTGTAGCCTTGGTTACAGAATTCACAGTAGATTTGTTAGCCAATCTCAGGTTGAAGGAAAAATTGTTGCTTAGCTAGCAAAATTTGCATGATCTAAAGTATTTTGAGCAGTTTAGCACAGAATATGCAAATAAGGTTTACCGATTAGCATTGCATAGAGATTAGATGATACCCTATCTTTATTTAGGGAGTTTTCCAGCAGAGCTTGGGCAAATGGTTCTTTATAAAGCATTGTAGAAGAATGTGGATTTATCTTTGACCTATTTTGTAGATCTAGTGCACATGGTACACCAAGAATTACAATTTTCTTGTTATCACATTAACTTACAAAATATACTGCAATTTGCAGAAGTTTGTGCAAATCTAGACGCTGTTGATGCGTTCGGCAAGCCTCCAAGAGCTCCTAAAAGAAAGAAAAGAACGTCAGCTAGTTTTTGCCCAATAAAGACATACTAGAAACCAAGGTTTTATAGAAGAAATTGGAAACCAACATTCAAACCATCACGGAAAAGGTTTTTCTTCAAAAAGAGAAAAGGTCAAGTCTCAAGGAAGAAAGTTACATGTTATTCATGCAAGAATCAAGGCCACTATGCGCATGAATATCCACAAAGGAAAAATGATCCTAGGATAAAAGAATTTTTTGAAGCTTACAGTGAAGAATGGGAACCCATCCAAGATCCAGAAGTTGAATATGTTCAAGAAAAGGTCTACACAATCTAGTTATTATCAGAGGACGAAAACAATGTTTCTTCAAAAAGTGAAGATTTAGGAACCATAGTAGAAGAAGATGAAGCTGAAGTTGAATTTTGAAGCAATATGATCCAACCACCTCTAGACAACTGTGAATGGTTTTTAGAAGTCTCACTGGATGACCTTTCAAAAGTTCAATAGTGGTTAGAAGAAGACAAATCATTAGATCCAGATCTAGAGTAACATCTTCCAGGATCATCAAATTGGTTCGCAGACACTGATTCAAGCATTTCATCAACATTAGGATGCAGAGAAACTCTTCCCAAAGCTCAGTCAAAAACAAAATCAAGTGATGATGAAAAACTACCAAAGAAGATTGTCAACAAGGTACCAAAGTTCTTGATTACTTCATACAAAAAGAGATTTCTAGTGTTAGACGAAGTAAAGTTTGCATTGTCAAATAACAAGGTGAATCCAAAGGTACAACATCAAATCAAGCATCTTCTTTCATTACATAGCATTTTGTTGGTCCTAATTAAAATAGAAGTTGATGGAAAGACAAAGTGGAGAAAATACCAGGCATTCATTGATACGGGAGCAATGCTCAATTTCTGCCATAAGGATGTTTTGGAAACATGGGTTTAGCATCAGCTAGTCACATTGGAAACAATGAATGGAGTTCACCAGTTAACCAGTTTTGCCTTGGTTGTTCTAGTTTCATTCAATGATGAATATGTGGGAACAACTAATTTTGTGTAGATATCTGACAGTGGATTTGATATAGGATTAGGTGCACACTTTATGAATAGCATTGGTTCATACAAAGTAGGATCTAAAATGATAGTATGTACTTAGCCAAACAAAGAGATTCAATAAAGGATCATTCTCACAAGAATTCGAGTGCCACTACAGAAGAATCGACATGAAAAGACATGGCATAATTATAATAGAAGTAATCCTTCATTAAAATAGGTTTTAACATAGTATGAACTTGAAGACTTGGCAAAACAAACGTATGCTCACATCCAGCAAATGAAAAAAGCTCAGATCAATTTGAATGATGAAGAAGAAAGGATACTCAGCAAGTGTCTAGCTCCATTGCAAAAATGTTGTTGCAACCATACATTAGAATTTTGGGATAAGGATAGTCCAGAAGCTCATATCCCAACAGTACACAATATCCCAATACAATCTAAAATGATAGTCCTTAATCAACAAGATGTAGAGGAAATGGAAAATAAGATTTCAGAGTTCATGGAAAAGGGGTTAATTTGGCCTTCTCAGTCAAATTACGCATGTGCAAGCTTCATAGTTAAAAATCAAGCTGAGATGAAGAGAGGTAAAGCTCGAATGGTCATTAATTACATTCCCTTGAATGCAGTAACAATTGAGATTAAATGACCTCTACCAAACAAGGAGAGTTTAATTTAAAAAGTAACAACAAAGAAAGTGTTTAGCAAATTTGATTACAAAAGTAGATATCATCAAATCAAGATCTCAGAAGAAGACATTCACAAGACTGCTTTCAACACACCTCAAGGGTTATATGAATGGACAGTGATGCCTTTTGGCCTAAAGAATGCACCTTCTCAGTTTCAAAGATGCATGGATGTCATTTTTAGTCCTCACCAGAGTTTCATAGCCAACTACATAGATGAATTTCTCATCTATTCTGATACATCACAAGAGCATGCAGAGCATTTACTTCAGTTTATAGAATTGTGTGAAAAGCATGGCATTAGATTGTCAAGTGAAGCCAAGAAGTTCCAAGTTGGAAAAAAAGAAATAGAATTTCTCGGGGTAATAATCAAAGAAGCAAAAATTCATATGCAACCACACATGTTAGAAAAGATTACCCAATTTCCAGAAAAGCTCGAGAACAAAGATCAATGTCTCAGTTTTTTAGGTTGTGTCAACTATGTTACTAAACATATTGACAAATTCTTAAAAAAGACGAAGGAGATCTGATGGTATAAAAACTAGCATCTGTTTCAATGGTCAGCAGCAGCAACAAAGAAAGTTCAGCAGCTGAAAGAAGAATGTTAGAACTTACCTCCTTTGAATCCAATCATAAGAGGACCGTTTATTTTGAACACAGATGCATGTTATGATGCTTGGGCAGCAATTCTCCTTAGAACAAGTAACTCAAGGGAAACATAAGAAGTGTGTGCATATGAATTAGGCATATTTCAGAAGCATGAATTAAACTACTGGCCCACGGACAAAGAAATTTTTGTGGTAATTAGGGGATTAGCAAAGTTTCACATCCATCTAATATTAGAACCATTCATCCTAAGGATAGATTCAGCAGACTTAGCAACATTGCTAAAAAGAAGAATTAGTCCATCACCAAAGTTGCAAAGATTCGCTTGGTGGAAATCCATGTTAGCCCAATATCAATTCTTAATTGAAAGGATACCAGGAATAACCAACAGTTTGCGAGATGCCCTAATAAGAGAACTCAAGCCACAGGTAAAGATGTTTCAACTCCAGCAAGGATAAGGTAGTTCACAAAATCCTCATTGGGATAACAACGAATGGTTGTCTTGGCCAATTCAAAGTCTTGAAGACAGGGTAAGATGGTGTCAACAAATCTCTCAGTTCTTTCCACAGGGTTTAACAATTAGTCCATCAAAAACTTATCCTACCTTAGATTTTTTTGTTAGTATGGCTAGAAGACTCGACTGTATGATGAATAATCTCAGATGGAGTAAGCTTGAAGGAAGATTATTGCAACATCTAATGTAGTTAGAAGTTTTAGACAATTTGCTCTTAACAAGAAGATCATTATTCCCAAATGACAATGCCAAGAATTTTCTGAACAATTTATTATAGCCATCAGGATATGGAAAGATAGGCTATGCTCGACATTTTAGAGGATTAATCTTTATCAAGAGATAACATAGTATGCAAATGAACATGTGGTTCCTAGACCACCACCTTTACCACCAGAAGTGGAAGACACGACATCAACGCCAGCAGGAATACTTATGGAGTTATCCAAACTTATCAAGAACTGCACCGACTGCAAGGGTGCACGTGGAAAGATATGCTCTATCCACAAAGCCATCCTTAAAGCTATTTAGGCGTGGCTTGTACACCTCCGTTATTGATAAGGTTTAAGGTTTAAGGGTTTAAGTTGTCTTAACTTGCATGGCAAGTGGTTTGTAAAGGAGCCTCCCAGTTCTATAAATAGAGGCATCATGAGTCAAAAGAGTGTAAGAGAGTAGAGTAAGAGTGCTTGTTGTGTTTCAAGTGTTCTCTAGCGTCCCCCAGTCTTTGTAATGCTGTAAGTCTTGTGATTGTATCTATCTTTGAAGTAATGTCAAAGGGATTGCTTATCTATCTGATATGTTATTTACTCCTGATTCAAATCATTTTGTTGTTTTATATCCTTCGCAATCTGTGCGCTTTGTTTGGCTGTGCACTGTCTCTTGATTAGGTGTACCAGGTGCTAGATTTTCACATGAAAGGTAGTCGTCTGCTATAATCGTGCCTCTGGAAGAGTTGGGTAGGAAGGTTATCCTTTGTTCAGGGTTAGCTCCTTCGTTCAGAAAGCGCCATGAGGAAGTGCGCTATGAAGAAGTTGAGCTCCATTAAGAACTTTGTGTGATGTAGTCGCCCAATGAGTCAAGTGGTTCATGCAGAGCACGTGGGTATTTTAAGTTCGATCATCCACGTCTATTCCACGCTAAGCTTCAGATCATGCTTGAAGACATGGCAAAGAACTTAAAGTTGGAATAATCAGGGTAGAGAATGTAGTTTCCTTTCATAGAGTGCATTTATGAAGATATCTGAAGAGGAGGTGAAGAAGGCCACCAACAATTTCAGTTCTGCAAATTTTTTGGATGAAGGCTGGTACAGAAATGTTTACAAAGATATTTTAACATTTGGCTAGACTCTTGCTATAAAATGCTTTTTCATGAAAAGATATGTAAGAAATAATATCAAATCCTCCAACAAATTAGATAGAATATTGTCAGGATTATCACTGCGTTGTGGTCAGATAATTTAAAAGCTATACTAATGTCATTTTTATGAGTAATGGTAACATTTATTCTCTTCTTCATTGAAGACACGATGGGTCATTGATTCCTCTAAACTTGGCTACTAGGCTCAGAATTCTAAGCGTATTAGCTTGTGGACTGACTTATCTTCATCATGACTGCAGTCTACAAGTAATTCATTATGATATAAAACCAGAGAATGCATTACTAATGAAGATACAATCATGAAGCTTTTAGATTTTGGCTCTCAGCTCATTAGAAACTTGATGCACCACAACCAGTTCTTCCTCAAGTATCATAGGTTCTCTTGGTAACAATACATACTCCCTTAATCTTTGAAATTTTTCATACTACGTCTCCTCTTCTTCATTTCCTTGTCACATTGTTTGCAATCATAAATTTATAACTGTGCATTAGAATATGGACTAGGGGAGGCAATCTCTAAGAAAGGAGATGTTTATAGTTTTAGGGTAGTTATTGGAAGTCGATACCAGACTGAAGCCCACACATGACATGTTTTTAGGCGATCTTATGTTACCAAAGTTTGTGTCCATGGAATTTGAAGGAGACACTCAGCAAAGAAGACAGTTTGTAAGAGATTTTACAAACAGGGGATGCACATTATGGAGGAATTGACATGGAGAAGGGAGAAAAAAGAAAAAGAAAGAGAGAAGTTGAATAAATGTTGTAACAAACCACTTCTCCTTGAGCTTTTGTGTCAATGATTGTAATAGTTTTCTATGTATTTATGTGCATGTTTTGTTGACAAGTTATGTGTGTGTTTTTTTTAGATTGTGGTGGAAATGGCTAATTGTAATAGTAATAAATTTGTTGACCAAGTTTTTATATGTATTATGATTAAATGTTTAAATACTTTATGGATAAGAAATATGATTTAAAATACATGCTAAGAATGTTTTAAAATAACAATAATAATTAATATATGGGAAAAAATATTTTTCATTCTATTTCAATAGAGATGTTGAGAAACAAAAGAAAAATAGAGGAGAATACTCTAAGGTGTGCTAGACCTAAAACAAGTATGTTGAGATGCAAAAGAATGTTCATACTGAGGAACTTGACTTATGAATCAAGTTGGAGAAACTTGACCCATGAATTAGGGATATTATGTGCAAATACTATAGCTTTATATTTTATTTTATTTTATCTAAATGTGATGCATTTCTCTTTTTAGTTTAAAATAGTAGAGTACAAGTACCCTTTCCATGGTTATAGAAAGGTCACGTTATGACCTTTCAAGGCTTGTAAGATGATGAAAAAATTCACATCATTGATTACCTTAAAAAAAGATGCCTTATTTGATTATGTATCCTGAATTGCCCTTATCATGAATCTATTTTATAAACTTTTTATTTGCATCTTATGAAAATTGTAAATGATAAAGAGATAGATATTATGCTAGACTGTTTTATAATTATCAAGAGGAATTGAACTTTAGATCTAGAAAAATCTAAATTCCAAAATATCAAAAATTGTTGATTTAGGAATTGAACTTGCAACCTATGAATATACATATTTTATTAATTTTTTATAGTGATCATGAAAAGAAATGAACTCATGACTCATTATTGAAAAAAAAGAGAGAGAACTTTAAAAGGAAAGAAAAGAATACAAAAAGTTCCCAAGAAGTTAGTAACAAGAAACCATCCATAATTCCTTATTCCATCTACAAATAGGGAGAGGAGGAGAGGAAAAAAAAGAACACAAGGCAAAAGTAGTTGAGCAAAAAAAAAGGATACAACAATAGGGAGTGTGGTTAGAAAGGGAGAGAAGATTGTGGTTGCTACAAGAGATAGCAAGGAGAAAGAAAACAAGTGCAGCATAGCAATCCAATATTTTGATAATCCCTCCTAGTAAGCAAGATATCTAAGTAAGGATCTATTATATTTGATAATGGCGAGCAAGGGTTGATTTTCTCAAATTTCTCTCTTCTTGCTTATTTAACCACCTTCACAATACTTGTATGAAAATATCAAGATTATTGTTGTAAACCTTTATTACCTTTTTTTGGATCTCTCCGCTCGTTCTTTGCACTTTCACACTTAAATGCCTTGGATAAGAGTTGGTTCTGTAACGATTTAGAAACCCCCATAATGATCTGGGGCTTTTTTAGCAGAAGATTGCCAATAGGGGTCAAGGATCCTTAATATGAGGATTGGTACCATCGGCAAAAAGTGAGAGTATCCTTGGGCCCATGGACAATTGTGAATTTTTTATAATTGTTGAATTCTTGGGTTTTGGTTGAAATTTGGTTGATGAACCCTCCATCTTTGAATGCATAAATCTTGGATCTGAATCTTGAATTGTACTTTTTTTCCACTATACCTTCCTATACCTTCTCAAGTTTGGATTTAATATCTTTCTATAAGTTGATGGAGTGGGGGAAAACCTAGGATGTTAATTTATGGTTGTGATCTATTTATTCTCTTCTGTTGAACATATGAATTTCTGATTAAATGATTAATGGTAAAAGGGTTGCAA
The DNA here is from genome assembly GCA_015680685.1 of Gnetum montanum. Classification (NCBI taxonomy): domain Eukaryota; kingdom Viridiplantae; phylum Streptophyta; class Gnetopsida; order Gnetales; family Gnetaceae; genus Gnetum; species Gnetum montanum. The sequence goes on along the minus strand of MNCI01029065.1, from coordinate 5,242 downwards.
GAGTTAAATTTAGATAATCTTGTTTTGTGTGTTGCTAGAAATTATAAAATATTATTATGTGATTGAAAAAATATGAGATTATTAATTTATCTACATTTGTAGTCATTTCTTTGTTTTACAAATGTGTAAATGATCCTGATTAAATATTTTTTTAAGGTTGAATAATAAAAATTTTGATTTTTTAATTTGATGAATCTTGCACAGATATTTTACTATGGCTATTTCTTTATAAAATTATTTCTTGATTCTTAAAATTAATATTGATTGACCTATTTTAGAGCTAGATCTAGGCGTTGTTAATTTCCTTTTAATTTTATGGGTTAATGCTAGTCTGATTGTGGTAGAAAGAAAGCAACTTGGGCATTTTCTTCTTTCAACTAGCTTTTTTTCTAGGGGGCTTTGGGTGATAGCTCTTGCTCCCTATGAATGGGTATTAAATTTGGTATCATAGTGCTAGGTTTGGCTTTCTTTCACTTTCCTTCAAACCTCTTATGAAGTCTTAATTTGTGCATTGTTTGATGTGGTGTTGGTCTATCTTTCATATGCCTAAATCGAGAAGAAATGGCTTCAAGTGATCATAAAGCCTTAGAATGTTTTGTACCTAGTTCTAAAATAAAAATTATGAATCAACCTTATGTTATTGACTTGTTATGAATTTGGGATCATACGATGTAGTTTTGGGTATGGATTGGTTGGTGAAAAATAAGGCAACGATTGATTGTGGATAAAATTGCATAGAAATTAACAATGGAGAAATAAACAAAAAAATTTTCTGTCAACCTTAGGATTGCTCAAGAAACATTATTTTTGCAAAAAAAAAAAAAAAAATGGTGCAAGAGATGCAAATAGCAAAAGCAACAATTTTGGTCAAATTGTATGTAGCTAATAGTGATAATGATTGCCCATAGGAGAAGATGTCGTTGAACTATCTAGTTGTAGATGAATTCAAAGATGTGTCTATTGATGAGTTACTAGGAATGCCACCAAAAGAAAGGTAGAGCTTGGGATTGAAATTCTTCTATGGAGTGCACTAGCCTCAAAGGCACCATATAGGATGTCACTAGCTAAGATGCATGAGTTAAGAACCCAACTTGAAGAACTATGAAAAAAGGGATTCATTAGGCCTAGTATGTTACCATGGGGAACACTAGTTCTATTTGTCAAGAAGAAAGATAGGAATACTTACACCTACAACAAGGGTCCAATATGAACATAAGTTTGTTAATTTGATAATGTATACACCAAAAATTCTAGAATACATGAGAATCAGAAACTTTATCAATGACTTGCATCTTTCAACCCAAAAAAAATTTAATTTGTTTGAGTTGGATAACTCATCAATAGTTATTAATAAAGCTGAAAGCTAAATTCATTAGGAAGAAGGAATTTCTATAACAAACCTGAAAGGAATTGATGCCATGGGAAAATCACAAAAGAAGAACAAATTTAACAACCTTTCGAACAAGATATGGACATTATGAATTCACTGTTATGCCATTTGGTCTAACTAATGCTCCAACTACCTTTATGAGCATGATGAATTAGATTTTTCAGCCATTTTTAGACCAATTTGTATTAGTGTTCATAGATGATATTTTAATATATTTTAAGATAGTTGAGGAACATGAGTAGCACCTAAGGATGATCCTACAAACCCTTAAGATACATAAGTTGTATGCAAGGAAGAGTAAGTGTGCATTTTGGCAATATGAAATAAGGTTTCTTGGTCATGTCTTATCAGACAAAGGGTTAGCAGTTGATCCAAATAAAATTGATGTAGTAATTCGTTGGCCTTAGCTTGAGAATGTTACAGAAGTTAGAAGTTTCCTAGGGTTAGTAGGCTACTACTGCAGGTTTGTAAAAGATTTTTCAAAATTTTTAGCCCCTTTGACATCATTGCTAAGGAAGAGCAATTAGTTCCAATGGTCAGAGAAATGTAATTTGGCTTTCCAAAAGCTAAAAGAATTGTTAACATTAGCTCCTATATTAATCATGCCTTCAAAAAATGTTCAATTTGATGTATATACAAATGCCTCTAGTGAGGGATTAGGTTGTGTTTTAATGCGGCAAAGTTAGGTAGCTATAAATGATTCTATAAAAAAACTCATCAAATCATAAGCATATATGCACAACCAACACCAATACACACATAGAGAGAGCAACAAGTCTAAGATAACTATACATCAAGCATTTATTTATGGGAAGTAAGATAGATAGGCATTTCCAAGTGATGAATCTTGGTTTGTATCTATGCCACTTGAACTAGTACACTCAAATATTTGTGTATTATTTGGTGTAGGTACTATTTCGTTATATTATATTGCATACATAAAATATTTTTTCATAACATATATTTTTGTTTGTATCTCAACGTAAAAATTCAAAAGTTCAAAGACAATACAAATTGTTGTAAAATATTATGTTTTCATTATCCCACAATGATATTTAAATATGTGAGTGGATTGGTTGGCTATGAGCTCATCATTAAAGTATCTCTAGTCATGATGTCATTAATTCAATACTTGGTTATGCATACAACTAGGAACTCAGCTAGTAAACTCATTCAATGTTGCTAAAAATATTTGAATATTATTTGTACCTTTGAAACATTGACACTTTTTAAACCTAGAATGATAGAACTTAAGTGTATTAGAACCTATGCTTTACATGGATTGGGAGCATGGATGCAAGGAAATGCATGAACATCCACTTGAATGAGTTTTTTTAGAAGTGAATTGGGAGTGCAATTGCAATTTCATACAATTATATAGTCTAAGCATAATTTTTACATACTGTTTAAATAAAAAGAAAAACCTAAAATATGAGATCACTATAATAATTTTAGAAGTGGACAGAACATTTCTATACTAATAGAATTTCCACCACATTTGAAGTATATACGGTTTGGGAGTATATTGGAAGCATGACGTGAGTTTCAAGAGTGTGAGAGAGAATTTTGTAAGTGTGAACTCCCATGTAATAATAATTAAAAACTTGTAGGTCTTAAAAATCTCCAAGTTAGAATCTCCCGAGTGCCGTCTTTAGAAAAATAAAAAACCCTAATTTTAAGTATTACAAGACAATACTAGAAATTAAAAAATGAATCAGACACTTGATTGTTGAACTTTGGGTTTTTATCTGTGCAAGATTGACTGAAAGCTGACCATTACATGTGCATCGAAAAGAGAATAGAAGTTGGTTTGTTTGTTGAAGAGAAAATTTAACCCATGAGAAAAAGGTTAAAACCAAGCATAGGGTTTAAACAGAACTAATAAATGTTGAAAATTCTAGAATTATTATTGGGATTATATGAGAAGAAAATTAATTCATGTTAAAATTAAAATTATCTCTAGAATAAAAACGGGGAAAATTAACTAGCTTGGATGGAGCACTAAAAGGGAAATTTTGTTCTTTGTTCATGTTCTTTCCTTTCCCATGCATAACTTAATTAAGCAACACTTAAATAAATGTTAATTTTTGCATAAGCATAAGTCAATGTTAATTAATAGAATAAATGATGAAGAAGAGTTGGCCATCATTTGCCCATGTTGAACGTAGTCTAAGATAGTTCCTATCTAAAATAGTTTCCTAATCAAAGTAGAGGGAAACCAAATAAAAAGGATATCAAACCAAAAGATGGCATTAGAGGAGAGCAGATATATCATGCTATGGCTAAAGATTTGAACTTTGATCGACAAAAACTTACAAAGTAAACTCATAAAGCTAGGCTTAATATATGTAATAACGCTATGATGGTGCAGATTAGGAAACCGGATTTTGGACTATACATTACATGAAAAGTCACATTTATGCTTGCAGGCTTGTGTTGGAAGATAAATAGTCATGAAATCTAAAAATAAAATGTGCTGCTGCTATATTGCAGCTAAAATTTAGTACCATGAACCATTGATTTGACCAATACAACATAATGACAATGCAAGTCAAACAGAAAAGAAGGTAAACAATTTAACAACTTTCTTAACAGTGTTTTATGTTATGGTTCTTTTATTTGTAGTTAAACTAACAAAGTATCGGAATGGAATTGCATTACCAAATCCAAGCCAATTATAACTTTGCCGATTCTTGTTGATGCAACACCACTTCTCTAAAGATCATTTATAAGAGACTCTCTCATATTAAAGAAAATTAGCTTTGTCCCTGTGTAAATTATAAATAAACTTAATTAAAAAGGGCTACAAAATGATCTTACATTGTTGTTATTCAAAACAATAGATGACCAAATCATTACTGATCATTAATACCATAATTTGCACTACCATTATACAACAAACAAGAATAATTTAATATAATCAAATAAAAATTGAATATTAACAAAAAACTAGGAGGTGATCTGTGGATATATGGAAATGGTTTCATGTTGTAAGCAACAAAAAAGAAATTGATGAGTTCTCTGATACTGTAACAATTTTTCAATGTACCTTCAAATGTCATTGCGTGCTTAATGTAACCACATGTGGGACATAAATAGTAACTGAGCTTCCTAATATTTGAGAACGATGCTAAGTTGCTAAAAATGGTGTTTATGTGTTCCAAACATGGAGAAATGTGCCAAAATTCATGGAAAAGAAGGAAAACCATATGACATGTAGGATCAACATGAAAATTCAAGTTTGGGAAAGGCTAAGATTTAAGAAAGATGCAAGACAATAGAACATAAAACAAAACATGAGAAATCTACAATCATCATCATCATCCTAGCCTTGTTTCAAATGAGAAATCTAAAATGTGCCTTGAATTTGTCCAACACCCTCCTAAAGATTTAAAGCATGATATTGTGCAAAGGGAACAATTTTAATATCATATTTGGAATTTTTCCTTACTCCTAAGCTATCTACTGAAGAGCTCCATCTCCAATTATTCTCCCAAATATAGTGACATTTGATGAAGTTCATTGTTTGTTAATAATATTCCTTTATTTAGCTTGCAAAACACTTATATTTATTACCATATAAACCTTACCCAACTGAAAAGTTTGCTTAATAACATTTTATTTACAGCTACAATAGATGCTATTTCTATTGTTAAGAATGCAATTAGGTCTTGCATCACTATCACCTAGCTTAGAAGTTGATTGCCCAATATGAAGACATAGTGACTAGTAAATTACTGATCTAATTCAAAAGAAAAATTAGCATTAAAAGTATTAGTAATAAAGAATTCATTTAACTACCTCTTGATGAACTTTTCTTGGATTCATAATCTAGTTATTAACAACATTTAA
>MNCI01029060.1:187808-199621 GCA_015680685.1 Gnetum montanum | reverse complement strand
AAAGTGTGGAGAATTTATCAACATTATTGGAGATAGAGTTTTGACAACCCAAGAAGCAAGACAAAACATTAGATAATCAGAAAGAAGGGATAAGGAAAAAAGGAGCTCAAATACCAATCATACATATGAATGCAACATATGCCTGTACGATCACCCTAAGGGCCAATGTTCAATATTGTTACATTTACATGAGCATTAGGGAAATACATTACATCCAGAGTTTGTACAGAGATATTGTGTTTGATCATAGTAGCAACAATCCTAGTCATGGGGGAGACCACCCTTGGACTGGAGACGCCCTTCGTATCATCCGAATCCAAATGCTTATCATGTTCAACATCTTGTTCCTCCAACTGGGCCAACATACTCTATCTCACCACAATACCATTCTCCTCAATACTATCAGCCCATACCTTCAACACAACCACCACCTTGTGCACCTTATACTCCTCCTAAATTTCAACATTCTCATCCTTTCCCTCCTTCCACAGTGCCACCAACTGTTCCTAAGGTACCCGCACCACAACAACAACCTTCGAACGATACTTGTGCTACTACTGCCAATAGTAGTGAAAAGCCTTCTCGACATCCAAAGCGTCCCTTATTTAAACACGGTTGTAAGAAGGGACAACACAATTCCAAGGCCACTGCATCTTCCAACCCAGCACAAGTTCCACACTGTTGTGCACCCTTACCTTTGAACCCAATGCCTCATGTAACTTCATCGAGGCCACCAACTCACACTCCAACAACAATACAGCCTAATGAACGCATGAATGGAGAGCGACAACCCAGTCCTTGCATACCATCTAACGGTCACCAACATCATAGTGGGTTAACACGTTATCCAGGAACCACATCATACAAATTGCCCCACTATGCTCATTATAACCTAGTGTGAAACCCGATGGAGTAAATATGACCAAGCTAGAATACTTTCAAAATCCAAGGATCCCAGTCGTCAATTATTAATCCTTTTCATCCTCAACTGTTTAGATATGAGGGATATCCCTCATTCTAATAAGTAGGATTAATAACCACTTTTTAGTTTTCTTTAATTTTTCAAGTTTTTGTTTTTCATTTTTTCATTTTTCAACTTTTTTTTTATCTTTTTATCTTTTTGTGTTTTTTTCTTTTTACGTTTTTGTAAGTAATCTCATCTATGAATAAAACACTCATGTGGATCGTTGCTTGAGGTATGTTCTATGTTATTAAGTCTTGAGCGATCAATTATTTACACAGTGAGCCCATTACACCCACTCATCCATTCTACAAATAAGAGGTTCTGTCGAGGGTACAGTGATAGTCTTGACATTCTTAAAACTTAAAACAAATTTTGTGTTCATTGTACTCAGAATGAAGAAGGATGGACCAAGAGGGAATGATTAGGGTGTGACATCAAGGGGACTTGTAGATTCTCTTTGGTGACATCTGTAAGAGTTATTGTGCAACGTGGTTGTACTAAGATCCTTGTAGATCTAATGAAAAATTGGAGTAAGAGTAATCAAAAGGGCGTCCAAAAAAATTAATTTTGCGCTAGGGGGTCCCACTGGAAAGACATGCACCCATGCTTGAAGGTTGGCAGCTTCTCTAGATTCAGTATTCAAAAAGAAAAAAAAAAGAGAAAAAAAAAGAAGAGAAAAGTGTGCCATAAGACAAAATTCACTCCTCCCTTGAATAAAGTGCCAAGTGGTCGTACGCCTTGTTTTTATGGTACTCTCATAGTTGCTCATCATGGGATGAAACAATGCGATGTCACTGATTAGAGGAATGGACTTGGTCCTAATCTTGGAACGATGGGTTAATGACACGTTAATCATGCTTTACACGTAGGATTCGTTATGCCCTAGGTCAGTTACCTCATGTCCCAATCTCTACGATCCCTTCTATACTTTGTCTCATCTCACTGTTCGTGTAATTGTAGCTTGTGTCTCATGTAGCATAGAATTCTCACCTCATTCTGGTGATATTTACATGTGTGTGTTTTATGGAATTAGTGTAGATTACATTTAACCCTTCTAGTGCCCATGGATACTTTAATTATCATTACACAAGGGCATTATAGGTTGGAACCTACTTTGGGGAGGATCCACTTATGTAATCTTTTGTAATTATCATTTATGACACAGCTCACACACACCATTTCTTATCCTCAGCATAATTTTCAAATAATATTCTTTCCCTTATCATTATCCCTCCAAATCAATGTTCCTATGAATCATCACATAGCCTTTTTCTCCCATATGAGGCCCTTACTAATAAATTCCATACCATCATAATTTTCATGCCTTCAGAACTAGTTGAATTACCCTAGAACCCTTTAAAAATCATCCAGATGTCCTTAGTTTACATCATTTAATTTCAAAGAAATATTAAAAATTCAATACATTCTCTACGTGCCCTAACTTCAATGAAAATATATACACATAACCCCCCTGTGCTGATCAACATCATTTGCAATTTTTCATGCAAGGGAAGTTTTTCAATTCCTCTCTACGACTCGCGATTGCACATCCTGTGCTTTCATATCCATAACTCACTCACTGGTACTCTGATTTTCAATCCGTTTGAACCTACTTGACCCCGGAGTGTTCAGCTTAGTTGTGGGGGAGGGGCACATGCCAAATAGCGCATAAATTTTTTGAAATTCATCATTTCCCGAAGGACATATTTAAGGGTAATTATTTGTAACACTTAGAATAATTGTGCCCAAAAAATCATTTAATCCCTAGATATACTGAGAAATTAAATTTGAAAACCACCTAAGCAAAGAAGACTCAACATTATAATCTTTTGGGGACATGTTCTTCCAATAATTAACATCACATGGAAAAGTAAATCTATTAAGGCAAGCAGTAAGGTATAACCTAACTTTGGTAACAACCTTACTAACGATTGGTCCCATGTGATTGCAGATGGCCCCAAAATGCAGACAACAGGAAGGTCCTACTCAAGGTGTGATCAAACGACCTAGGAGAGGTGAAGGACAAGTTCCTGCCAAACAACATGCAAAGTAGGAGGAACAATCATTTCGTATCCACCAAGAAGACCCTGCTATTGTACAATCAAGGCCTACCCTCTCTAAAAGTGGTGCCTGGTACTTAGGGGAAACATACCAAGTTTGGCACAATAAAGAAGAAGGAACCATGGTTAACAATTGTGGTGTGACTGTTGAATTCTCTATTCAAGCCATTTTGGAAGTATTAAACCTTCTGAATACAGGGCCAAAAGTTGCTCAGAACCAGCTGGACACTTTCATAATGGAGCAACTAACAAAGTTAATCACGGAGAATAAAAAGGTGGTTGAAGAAAAAGAGAAGGTTGTTTGGGATGCCTCCGCAACACAAGTGCAAACTCATGCGCATCTTAAGACACTCAAGGCCTTACAAGAAGAAAATAAACAGCTTGCGACTGACAACCTTTGGTTGACCACTGTAGAAAAGCAAAAGAATGTTCTCAATGAACGCTTTCATCAACTACAAGAAAAATTCATCCAGGTCAACCGAGACATAAGCCATTTAGCCAAAGAAAATCGAACCCTCTCGATGGAGGAGGTACATGCCATTCATCAAAAGTCAACGATTGAGATAAGAGCATGGCAGAATGAGGCTAAACGACATGAGAAGTTGAAGGAGCACTTCCACAATCAAGTGGGGATGTAAAAATAGATCCTTGAAAAGGAGATCCATATGGCCAAGGCCCAAATCAACACTATCAGTGCTCAACACATTGATTGATGGACCATATTGGACACATATGCCTTCGCCCACCAAGCAGAAGTTAAGAACCAGGACCTACAGATTCAAGACTTAACAGAGTACATGGAGTTGGAAAATCTTAGATATACCAACCTTACCATGTTAACAACAGGGTGCCTGAGGTCAGAGCTCGAGCAGCAGGTAGTAACCACCCACATCAAATACAAAGCAGAATTTGTAGAGTGCAAGAAGCTGGTGGAGAAACTGGATGTTGAAAATTCTAAACTTGAGGTGGTAAAAGCCAGCTACCAGGGATAGAAAGATGTCACAATTAACTTGGCTCGATGGCTAGCAGACTTTCATGAATACAAGAACAAAGCCAGATCCTATGAGGAGGAATGACGAGTGTTCGCGGCTTGGTATGTCAAGGCCAACTAGATGTTTTTGCAACTACCTTGTCCTTGGGAGGTGCCGACTCCATCAAACATTGGAACATTAGCATGGACGATACAAGACCCTTGGACCAAAGAGGAGAAGCTCCAGGCCATACTTCAATGCCATCAAGCCTCAAAACCTGGAGCACAAGACAAAGGGAAGCCACCAATGGAGGAGCCACCGCCACCAGGAACTACATGAGTTCCAAATTTTTGTAGTTGTAGTGTATTCTGTGTGTTGTGTCTTTATTTTTTTTCTCTCTACACTGCGGCATCATTCCATTTTTCCATCTAATAATCCCATACCTATCCACTATGTAATCACTATAACTTGAGGATGAGTTTTCATTCAGTCATGGGCATATGATGGGACGCGATATCGCATCAACCGCAATATCGCATCCCTCACAATATCGTGTACGCGATATCGCAGTTCGCGACTAGTTCTATAAATAATAGGAAACTCTCCCTTATTACAATAATAAGAGTTAGATAGTAGCAAAACTTTGGCAGTTTGATCCCTCCAGAGATAGATTATTTTTCCCATGTCTACCACAGTGTGGTGAATGTAATTGTACGGCATCCTTTATTTGAGTGTGACGTACTTGGACATGCACATGACCAAAAATAAAGATCGAGATTAATTCATCATTGCAGCATTCACTTTTTTTATTTATTTATTTAATTATTATTTACTACTTTCGTAATTAGTCTCTCTCACCCTTATCTCATGTTAAACTGCGGAATGAGTACGACTTGATTACGAGCATTTAAGTGTGACTACTTGGTAACCCAATGGTGTACCTAGGATCTGCACTTGGTAATCCCAGTGGTAGTCATGCATGAAGTCCAAGATGTGTACGAATAATCAGGGAATAAATGCTCATTGCACTTAGGCTAGATTAGATTCTCTTACCCTTTTCCTCCTAGCTTAGATAATATTACTTTCCACTACCTTCAGGAGTAGCATTAGATTAGAAAACCCATCATACACCTCACTCTCGACTAAACCATACATGAAAAATATAATACTAGTCCAGGTGGGAAGAAAGCAAACTATGACCTAAGGATAACTGTCTAGGTGCCACAACTAGTCCATCTGTGGAGTTCGACCAGATCGCGCATGAAAACACTCGTATTCGTATGGTTGAGTGTAGGGGTACCTCACCACTCATCAATATCCATCTTTAAACTTTGGAATATTGTTCATGTCAAGCTACTTAATGCAACTATCCCTTAAATGTATGGTAGGACTATACAATTCTTCCCTAATATTAATCATATTATGAGTGGCTAATAGGAGTTCTTCATAATCTTTAGGTTCATAGGCTTTATTGTAGTGGGTACCCTTCCAATGCTCATGATGTTCCTATTTTTCATGTATGATCCTTCTCTATCTTCATCATCTTCTTCTTCATCATTAGGATGTCTTCTTCTATTTTCATGTCTTCCATGATCTCTTCTCTGTTCTTCATTATGATTCCTTAGTCTTTGTTTTCTCCTATTAAAATCTATTGATGAATGTGAGAAATAAGATGGGGAAGTTGGAGAATGATACCAGCTAGTTCTCCTTCTATGACTCCTTTATTTATCTTGATCTATCAAAGGTTTTAGATCTTGAATTCCTCCTAAGTATGGAGTCCTTATCATCTCTTCCAAGGATTTCTAAAAGAGTTGAACATAGCTTCATTTTTATAGAATCTTCAATTCATATTGCTAGTGTTTGAAAATGAGATTGATGTGGACATACAACAGGTTAATGTACCATCTCTCCAATGATGGGATATTTTCCTAGAGTCTTGGCATATTTGGGGGTGTTTTTGTCTCATTTTGATGAGTTTAGGAGGTTTAGGTATCTATGGGAACTTCTTTGGAGGCATCCAAAGGTTCCAAACCTCAAAACAAGCATCTTTATTTTTGGCCCAAGTAGGAGAGACATCTTCCTAGCATGCAAGATGTCTTCTTCAAGACATCTCTTCCACCTCTAAAAAAGTTTCCTTTGAGATCTAGCTATTTTGGGAAAGATATCTTCTATTTCTTCAAAGATGCCTTATATGGATTCCAATGAACTTCAAATTGAATTCTAATTTGGAAGAAGGATGAAGGTGTCACTTGGAAAGCTATAAAAAGTATTGGAGAGGCTAATTAGACTAATCCAAAGAGAGAAGGTTAATCTCAAGGAAGGATGCTAAAAATCCTGAATAGAGTATCTTGGGAGAGAGTGTGTGTGATCTCTTCTTAAGCACTTTATTCTTGTTATAACCGTCATGGATAATTGTATGTGAAGGAGTGATGAGAAAAATTTTTGTTTGACTTATGTCTTGTGTGAGGGAAGTGTGATTGTAAGGATCTTAAATGTTGTCTATCCTTGGAATATTTACTTTTAACATTTATATGAATCTTTATGTTTTCAAATAAGAATAATGAGTTTTATTTCTATAGGGCCTAAAAAATTTGATCACTAGAAAAAACCAAAAAGTCTAGGTGGAATTTTTTTGACTCTGGATCCCAAGGACCTCCAAGAAATAGGATCCAATGCACCTTGGATAGTCTTGTTGATCATCTAGGGAATTGGGAAGTGTAAATGGGGGTAAACAATTTGAATAAAAATTAGATCCCAACTTAAAAAGAAAATTCATGGAAATGAACTGTAAATAGACTTGCACAATGAATGAACTAAAAATTTTATTACAATAAATGGAATATTAAAAAGTATAAAGTTTAAAGTTGTACAAATCGTGTGTCTGAATGCACAAGGAGGTGCTCAAATGAAGCTTGAAGCTTGTTGAAGTCAACAAGATGTATTTTGTAGTTAGCTCCATGATCCAGGTACTTTCCAACTCCAATTGCCAAAACTTCTTAATGGTTTTAAGCTTAGATTTGCAGTGTCGACCATAGGTGGGTAAGAGATGTTTGATTGCTTGGTGCTATGGAACCACAATGGAAGTCTCAAATGCTTAGCTGGTTGTCAGATCGCTCCAAAAGTCTTACAAAATGCCAAGGTTCTTAGGTGCTCAAGGTTACAAAGGTTGTCTAGTTGAAAAAGTGTGTAATGGTGGAACCTATCCTAAGTGTTTGAAATTAGCAGTTATAGCTTTCATGATTTCTAGTTATTAGCTGCAAGCTGCTACCACGATTACTGATAGATTAATTTGTTTTGGAGGGGTGGTAGGCTATAATTCCCAATGTATTTTTCCATTTCTAGTAAGTTTTGATGCACCCAGGCCACTAAAACTACTATCGATACCAAAAATAGTAAATGGACTTTTTCAACTACATTGGCTTTACCCACCTATGCTATCCTCATAGGAACTATGTTGGCATCTTAGAATCCATGCTAAAATTAATGGAGTAACACTAGTCTAGCTAGAACAATGAAACCACATCCACTCCAACATTGGCTTCATGGGAAAATAGAAATACCCATAACCCAACATTTACCTTCTATCATCCATGCTAGGGGTTATAGCAACTACATTGGGTTTTGCTAGGAAAATGAAAACCAAACACCACCAATGTTGGGTGCAAGTGGTTCTAGGGTAGTTGAGGCTATACCCTCACAAAAACCCATGAAAATGCCAAATTTGATAGTTCCTGAGGTATTTCAACTTTCCCAAGCCCAAATATATACATGACATGACTATTTCCACTTGGAAAGTGAGACTATGATGACTTATGAGGCATTTTTCAACTCCAAAAATTTAAGTATGTGAGATTGCAGCTCATGGGCTACAAATCCCAGATTTTACAATGAAAATCCAACCTCAAGTGTAGGGGTGATGGTTACAATGCTAAAAGGTTGCAACATGCATTTTCTTGATGGTGTTTCATTGGCCCATCTTTGTTGATGTTTGGAGGATTAACTTGAGAAACATTGATAAAGAATACGAAACACCACTGCATGTCCATCACCAACATTCCCTCTCTACATTTGATTTTGTAGTGTCAAATCATGCCAAAGAGTGCTTGTGATGATCGGAAAGTATTACAATGAGATGATAGAGGTTGAAGGCTATATTTGGTTACAAGGGATTGGTCATGAGAGTTAACAATAAGTTTCAAATGTTGGTAATCATGATTATGGGTACAATTATGACATTTTGGTTAATCAATGTAATCTTTGTGCTTTGTGTTTTCAAAGTGTTGATTACTTGATAATTTTTGTGAGGAATCAAAACCTTGCTCCAAGGTTTCTTTGGTCATTAGGCTCCTCCCTTTTCTTGTTTGGAGAAATTGGTTTGTCTTTTAGTCTTCATTGGCCTTTTGGCTTCTTGGTGATTTGCTTTCCTATTTCTCTCTTTTTTCTAGGGTGAAACCTTCATTGGGTTTCATTACCAAGGTTGAGTTTAATTTGGTTTTCCCATTGAATGAGATGTGTTACATCCAATGGACTTGATGGTCAAGCATAATGAAGGAAACATCATGTGGCCATAATGCATAAGTTTCAAACATTGGTCATCCTTGTTGTTTTGGGCAAGGAGGGTTATAATTAGGCTATAGGGTTGGGCTCAAGGAATGGTAATGGAAATGATGTAAAAAAATCACTCTTGGCACAATAAGAAAAGCTCACCAAATCTTGTGCATCAAGGTCACACAATAACTTGCTACCATGATAAGTTGCACCTTCACAACATCTCTAGGCTTCATCTTGCAAGCACAACTCCAAGAGGATAAGAAAATAAGACAAAAAAAGCATGTTATTATAATATAATTCATAGCAATACATGAGAAAACTAGCACATTATACCACTATAAGTCACTATCAATGCAACATTGAGAAATCTATATGATGTGCATCATACTTACAAAGCTAACATATTATTCATTATGCAAAATAGAGAGATAGAGATAGAGAGAGCATGTGTAGGCTCATTTGTTATTTGGTGTAAGGGCCATCGATGTCAACTATTAGTTTGTACCTATAAATAAGGTCATGTTAGATGTAATAAGACTTCAGAGAAGAATGGTTAACTAGACTGGCCAATTCCATCCCATCCATATCTACAACTTTGAAGGCCCCATTGCCATAAACCTTGATGATCAAGAAAGGCCCTTCCTAGTTGGCTGAGAACTTGTTCACATGCTCACAAATATCCTTGAGGACTAATTCCCCCTCCTTGATCTTCTATTTATTTAGGTCATGGTAATGTTGTTGCTTCTACCTCTCTTACTACTATTCAATGTGAGAAAGCATTTGTATTCATTGCTCTTCCACTGAATCCAAGTCAATGGTATGTAGCTCCTTATTCTGATCATTGTTGATGAAGTCCAATAGGGCCACTATAAGCAATGGAACTTAAAATTATCCATAAACTAGGCTATATGAGGTCATACTAGTTGTGGTATGATAGTGTTGGCACATTTGGCCATTTCATGGAACAGTTGGATTATCATATTCCAAATGAGAATAGTGAATGTTTGAGAATTTAAAAGTGAACATATAGCTTAAAAGTTATGGGATAATGAGTATGTTACTATAACCTCATTACAGTTTGCAGGGATTCCAAATCTGTGTAACAAAGAGAATACAAATGTTCTGGATTGCCAAAAAATAAATAAATAAATAATTTTTTTCATGTTGCACAGCAGAGGGCATGTTTTCTTGGCCATAGATTCAAGTAAGTGGGGAGGAGTGTCATCGTTAAAAAAAATTTGATTATTGCGGAATTTGGACACGTCAATTTTGGATTCTTCTGGTCCATTTGAATGATTTGGGCATCCAGAATCTATTGGCGTTAGGGCTGCAGCTGAGCTGTGAAGAACATCGCACTAACAAATAATGTCGAGGTAATCAGTTTATCTGGAGTTCAAACCCTTGAGGGATGGTAGGAAGATCCTCAATCAATTTTATCTATAGCCACATCAGAGGATATGGTTGATTTTTCATGAAAATAAAAATTATCAGAACTTTGGCATTCACAACACGCTCACCAAGATGAAGTAAATCGCGGAGGAGTACCCGGGCACCACCATCTGACATGTCGTCATCACGGTGCCTGCATACTTCAACAACTCGCAGCTCCAGGCCACCAAAGATGCTGGCACTGTCACTAGCCTCAACGTCATGCATATCATCAACGAACTGACAGCAGCGACAATCGCACATGGGCTGGGCAAGAAGACCTTGGGCTAGTCCAAGGCAGAGCGCAACGTGCTCATCTTTGACCTCGGCGGTGGCACCTTTGACATCTCCATTCTGAGGCAAAGGCAGGCTTTGACATTTGTGTGCCACCTACGGTTTGTTCAAGATCATTGAAAAGATGGATTTCAGAAGAATGGGCACCTGCTTCACGCAATATGACATTTGAGTTTGTACAGAAATTACCCGCATTGAACAGGCTTGGGCCTCTACCTGTGACAGTAGCTAATGATTCAAATCCCTAGTGGACATTGCTTGAAAGGTCTGTATTAAATGCTGGAGAAAAACTTCTCAAACCAGAAATTTTACCAGGTACCACAGATGCACGCTATGTACGAGAGGTTGGAATCCTAGCACTTGGATTCTCACCAATGGCAAATACCCCAATTTTAATTCATGATTACAACGAGTTTCTAAATGAAGCCGAGTATGTTAAGGGAGTGAAAATATACGAAGTGATAATCAAGTCCTATACATCCTAATCTGAACTTGAGGAAGTTCACTTGGAATTGTGAAGCGATGATCAATTTTCTCTGCTCAAGGATATAAAACACCTTGCAAAATTTCTATTATAGTCATCAAAAACTGAAGAGCATTTGTGAGAAGCGAACGTTACAATAGTTGCAGATTTTTACGGAACACACGGCAACATTACCAAACGCGATGGCAGAGCCGTCTTCCACTGTGGTAGTTGATAATGATTTTAGCAGGGCGGGATAATTTGGAACCATTTACCGGTAGTTCCAGGATTGGCGCCTTCACATTCGGACCTCATATTTTGAGCCATCGCCGAATTTAAATTTCTGTTTCCAGGGGTGCAAGAGCAAATAAATTATTTTTATAAATTAGCTACTACTACCACCAACATCTACACCCCAAGGTGGATATTATATTATTATTTTACCATCACTTTGTTCAAAAAATTACTAGGGCTTAATGACATTTAGTATTTAAAATTCTAAATAAAATAATTAATTAAAATAAATTGGAGATTTTGAACTTATTTTAATTAATTAAATAAATAAATTATTATATGCTATTACTTACAAAGGAAATATTTACACATGCCAATGTTAGCATGATTTTCTCCTAACTTCCTAATTTGTTGGGCAAGTTAACTTCCTTACTTGGGAGAGAAGTTAGCTAAGATATTTTAGAATGTAACTACCTCTAAACCCTATAAAAAGGCTTCAGGGGTTAGAAGGAAAAAGGGGGAGGGGGGGTGGGGACTTGGAAGAAGACATTGATACTACACTTTGGAAGACTACTAGCTAGCACTTGGGCTCTCACTTGGAGACACACTTTGGATTCCGAGAAGAGCTTGTAAGAAGATCTGTAAAATATTGCCTGTAAGATGGCTTGCTAAAGAAAATATTTCAGCCTCTTTGTCATAGTCCTGTGATTTATGCTTATTGTTTTTATTTTGTCTAAATTGTTTAGCTAGTGGTTTAGATAGTATCATCCTTGGCAAGTAATTTTGGGATTTTTAGATTGCTCTTATTGTTCTTGTTGTATAATTGAAAATTTCTATTAAAATTTTGC
>MNCI01029060.1:176093-187561 GCA_015680685.1 Gnetum montanum | reverse complement strand
AAGTAGGTATTATAAGGACTGCGTAGACTAGGAAATTAAACAAAATAGAAAATAGGAACTCTCAACAACTCACAGTACTTGGCAAAGTTGGCTGAATCTCTTTAAGATAAGTCATTCGTAGTTTACACACAACGCAATCATTTCATTTTTCACAACCGCACGCCGCAACAGCACACACACATACTCACATTAACTATTGAGTCTATTTGGAGGTATCTGGGCCTTGGTGTTGCCAAAGACCAGCAAGCACCTAAATCCTGTTCGAGGACACTCGTTGGCAGTCGTGTCCCAAACGGTCGCCAACAAATAGGTCATTCGATATGCCCAAAGTACATGGACAAGCTGCTCATGCCACTTGCATCTACTATTATTTAGTATCTTTTTTAGCAACCTTATGATGACCTTGTTGCTAGCTTTATCTTTTCCACTGGATTGAGAGTAGTATAGTGATAAAAAGGAATGTTTTATGCCTAGGTTTGGACAAAAGGTTTGCATTTCTTAGCTACTAAACTATGGTTCAGTATTTGGGACTATGGTCAGAGGTATGCCAAAACAAGATACTATGTTGTCTAGTATGAATCTATAGACTTGTTAAGACATTGTTTTCCTTAAGGAAATAGATTCAATCCATTTTGTAAAGTATTTAGTTGTAGTGATGATGAAGCTATGCCCTACAGAAGACTTAGGTGTTATAGGTCCAATGATGTCAAGTTCCCATCATTGAAACAACCATGTTATTTGAGTAGTGTGTAACTTAGTTGGTGGCACGTGTATTAGGTTGTTATGCCACTAATAGGTATTAGAAGTTTTAACCTTCTATAGGAAATCACTTTCCATATAGGGCCAATAATATCCTGGTCATCTAATTTTAGCATCCATGGCTCTAGGTCCTATATGTCCCCCACATACACCTTCATGAACTTTCTCAAGGACAATGTGGGCTTTAGTTTTGCCCAAGCACACTAACAAGACACCATTATAGGATCATCAACATAATGTGTTATCACCTATGATGATATACTATTTTGATCTTTTATGTATAGTGTTCTTTTGAGAAGTAGTCAAGCCCTATGAAGATTCACCATGCATTAGGTAACACTTGATATTGTCATACCACTCCTTTTGAGGAGTGGTGTTGATAGAGGCTACCTAGTCACCTTTATTTTTCTACATGATGGAAATAGCATAGTTCATAGTTAAGGAGGGTAACTTGCTAAACACATTGGGCATCACACTTAGGGCTAAGATTGTAATGGAATTGGCTAATGTGTTCTCAATCTAGGGTATATGTTGGATACCAACATCTGTAAATTGTTGCATTAGTTTCTTACCTAGGTCACAATAGGATTGAAAATGTCTAGCTTTACATGCATAGACCTTTGTTACTTGGTTAACCACAAGTTGTAAATCACCCTTTATCATCAGGCATTTTATTTCTTAGTCATGAGCTACCATAATTTTTTTAATCAATCCTTCAAACTTCACCATGTTATTGGTACATAGAAATTTAAAATGGTAGGTGAAGGGTTGGATTTCACTAGAAGTTGATGTTATGATGGTAGTAGCATTGGCCCATGGATGGTTGAAGCTCTATTAAAGTGCATAATTGCCTCATAGCCCTCGAGTACTTTGCTAACAATATTGACATGTTTGTTAGGGAATTCAGGGTTAATGGCTACATGGTCTTCTACCGAGGAGACAATAAGTTGTGCAACTATGGCTTGACCTTTCTTTGAGGCTTGAGATATGTCATGGATATCAAACATGGTTGTTATGACTTTCCAATGGCCTATATGACTACTCTCATAGATATTGGTCATTATGGCTCTAAGCATATTGTCCTTGCAAATGACATTGACTTCACTCCTAAAGAGGTAGTGTCTCCACTTCTTTAATGGGAAGACTAGGGCTAGACAACATTTTTTCACTTTAGTGTATCAAGTCTCATAGGCAATTAATGCATGGCTTAGGTAGTATATCGGTAGCTTTACTTCATCATCCCATTTCTGATAGAGTAGAGAGGCAATGGATGTGTTAGAGATAGCAAGGTAGATGTAAAAAGATTTATTATTTTGTGATGGATAGACCATGGATAGTTATGCCAACTCTTGCTTAAGGTTTTCAAAGGCTTCTTGGCATTGAGTTGTTCACTCATAGCAAACTCCTTTCTTAATCAAGTGCTACATGGATTGTAATTTACCTGCAAGCCTAGCAATGAACCTATAGATAAATTATAATCTACCTTGCAATCCTCGAAGCTTCTTAAGGTTAGCTGGTATTGCCAAGTTTGATATGGTCTTAATCTTATTAGAATCAACACGTATCCATACTCTTTGGATACTACAAAGCCAAGCATCTTAATAGTTGTGACACCAAAGACACCTTCTTGAGATTAAGCCTAACCTCATATTTGAGACATTGTCTCAAAACAAGGTCAAGGTCATGCACATGGTGATTGGCCATTTTGGAATTAACAACTATATCATCCATGTAGTCATTAGGCAATCCTAGCATGTAATCACTACAGATATATGTCATTGTCCATTGATAAGTTGTGCTTATGTTTTTTAGACCAAAGAGATCATGGTGTAACAAAAGATTCCCCAAGGAGTCATGGAAGTCATACAAATTTGATGCTCTAGGTTAATCTTAACTTGGTTATATCTTGAGAACCCATCCATGAAGGATAACAAGGCATGTTTAGCCATAGTATTGATAAGTTGATTAATACTAGATAATCGAAATTCATCTTTTATGGTTGCCATATTTAGGTCTCAAAAATCAATATAGATATGTATACTCCCATTTTTCTTAGGAACTACGACTATGTTTTTCTACCCATTCCACATAATCTACAATTTGAATGAACCTATCTTGATATAGTTTTGTGATTTTATCATGAACTACTAGGGCCAAATTTGGTCTAATCTTATGAATGTTTTGCTTAACAAGTTTGGTACTAGGATTGAGTATGATTTTATGCTATACTAGGCAAGGGTTAAGACCTAGCATACCTTCATATGACCATGCAAAAGCCTTAATGTTGTTTTGGAGAACCTTGGTGATGTCTTGAGTCCTGTTGGGGTTCCAGTGAGGAACTTAGTTTTAGTGCTTTCTCCTCACCAACATTTTCAATGATAGGAACCTCAACTAGAGATTCCTGAGTAATGTCATCAGCCTTAAGGTCAATAGTTTTAACTAGGTTTTTTGGCCATAAAAGAGGCTTCTCTTTCGAGGCTATGTGGTCGACTAGGCTCTCAAGCTCAAGATCTAAATGATTAAGGTCAATGAATTGTTCAACATCACCATGAGGTCCATTTAGGCTTAAAGGTAAATTAATGTGCCTCCATGTGTTCATACTTTTAATCCTACATATCAACCATAAGCACATTAAGTGGTACTTGTGTGATAAAATGAGAAAATAATTAGCAATAATGCATGGATATGCCAAAACACATTACTTTAGTGGTCAAACAAGGCCAACAAAGGTTATAAGAGGTAGGCCAAAGAAAATAGGGTGAAACAAAGGCTAAATAAGGTCAAACGAAGGTCAAATGATGGTATAATGAAGTCAAATCAAGGCCAAATGATGGCCAAACTCCATCCAATGATGTTAATTAAGGTTAAAACATGATCAATGGAGAATATTAAAGTGGAGTTAAAGTAGGTATGATGTAGTAAAGATTAAACATCATGAAATGAGTTCAAATGAAGGCCAAATGATGATCAAATGAGAACAAATGATAGTCTAATGATGGTCAAGCATCATCAAATAAGATTGAACCAGGCTAAAACATGGTCAAAAAAGGTTATAGGGGACAAGATAAGGTAGATGGGGTAATCCAAAGGCCAACCGATGTGGGACAAAGCCAAATGGTAGTCAAATGATGATCAAATAGGATCAAATGGAGTCCAAGTGATGGTCGAATCCCACCCAATGATGTTCTAGATGGTCAAAGAAGGTCACAGTGATGCCCAATGGTGTAATTTGATGTCAAACCAAGTTCTCTAAGGTTAAAAGATGCTGAATGAGGAACATTGGATGAAATAAGGCCAAATGGTGCTAAAATAACATTAAATGATAGGTCAATGAAGATCAATAATGCACGCTAAGCTCAAACCATGTCAAAACACAATCCAACAAGGCCAAACTAGTTAATGTGAAAAACATGGGGTAAAACATGATTAATGTTTGTCAATCAGAGTTAGATTTTGCCTATTTCAAGCTATAGTAGGCCATGGTGTGAGGCTACATGGTTGATGGAGGAATTTTGGCACTTGGAAAGGTCATTTTAAGGTTTTTTGAAGGCTGAAATGAGACCTCATTTTCCAACTACGCTAGACCCATGCTAGATCCATGCTAGCTAGCATGGA
This sequence comes from Gnetum montanum, assembly GCA_015680685.1. Classification (NCBI taxonomy): domain Eukaryota; kingdom Viridiplantae; phylum Streptophyta; class Gnetopsida; order Gnetales; family Gnetaceae; genus Gnetum; species Gnetum montanum. Next base: position 183,187 of record MNCI01029060.1, on the reverse strand, counting down.
TGGGGTAAGCTTTAGTATGGCTCTTGCCAAAAGTAGTTTTTGGGCTTGTTGTGGCTATTTTTTGGGTTTTTATGATCTAAATTGCTAGCAAAATGGGTTAGGAGTGAAGTTTGATTAACTTTGATGTCGATTTGACCCTCTAGAAGCCACAAATACTACTTAGGACTAATATCCATGCTCGGACTATGATAACCAGCATGGTCCCATCATGGCTCCATGAGAAAAATGGATTTTTTTCATTCCAAGATCAAGATTTATGTTCTCTTAGCTTTCCAAGATAGTGTAGGGGCATCAAGGTTGGGAACTAGTTGATTGAAGGCTAAAACAAGCTTCTGAAAGTAAGGTTTGAAACCATTCCCTTCTAGACTATGATGGCCAATGTAGTTGGGGGTACCCTTAGTGTGGATGGATCAAACTTGGGTTTTTGATGATCAAAACAAGGCTAAATTGTATCTAGCTCTATGTTTTTAAGGTTCTAGGCTTCCTTGGTTATGTTTTAGGTTATTTGAATTGAGGTAATGCTAGTGAAACCTTCTTGGAATTCCAACTATGCTAGAACCATGCTAGGAAATCTGGCTCTAGTCCTTCCCAATGAACTTACATTTGGGCCATGGATTTTTGTGATTTTTGGTGGTAAATAAACCAATTTTTTTGGTTCCTAGGGTTACTAGTGTTCATGGCTAGGGTTTAGGCTTGAAATTGTTAATTTTGAAGGTTGTTTAAGCTCAATACAACCTTTCCTCCTTGGACTACATAGGATAACATAGTCCTAGTGTGTATGGGGGGAATGTGATGGAGTTTTACCATTTTTTACTCAATTTAGGGGGTTTGATGGTCTTTGGTGGTTCTAGGAAGGTTCTTGGACTAAAATGATCCATTGGGATGTCAATTTGATTTATTTATGGCCTATTTGTTAGTTTCCATAGAGGAGCCATGTTGGGACTACATTGGCCAACATACTTTCATGCCTCCTTAGGGTGGCTCTAGGGTTGAAGTGGGTTTTGACTCATTTTTCCTTAGTTTTCTAGCTTTTTAGACTTATTGAAAACCCTAGAGAGGTTTGAAGCCTAACATATGTTATTTTGAAGGTTAACTTTTGTATTTGATAGTGAAACTCCAACCAACCATGCTAGGACCATGTAGGATAGCCTGGTTGGTGTGCCTTCTAGTGTGGTTCTAAGTTTAGGATGGGATCTTAACTAATTTTTCTTGGTTATTTAACATTTCAATTTGACTGGAGACTTTAGGGAGTTGTAAGGGGTAAGAAATGCAACTTTGAAGGCTATTTATGATATTTGATGGCCAAACCCCTCTCAACCACATTAAGACCACACTAGTCAAAGTGGTGGGAGTGCCCCCAATGTGGTTCACCCAAAACAAGCACATTTTGATACTTTTTGTTAGGTTTAAGGAGATTTTAGAGCTACTGAAGGTTCTATTTGGGATTTACAGCTTAGAGTGACCATTCTAAAGTCAATGGGAGGTTTGGTTGTTGTTTAGAACTCTCATCCCCCTTGAGACTACATTGGCTAGTGTAGTTGAATTCATGGCCAATGTAGTTACCAAAAATAGCTAATTTTGCTAGGAGTTTCACCTTCCTTGGTGTTTAGTATCTTCCAAATGTGTCAACCTCTAGTTTTCAATTTTGGTATAGGGGATCTTAGCTTCAATGTATCATGAATGGATGACTATGGGGTAGGTTTTGACAATAATTGAGGTTTGGTATGTATCCTAAACCTTTTTTAGGGAGTTAACCCGAACATAGTTCTAGTTAAAATGCCCAAGTCCTAGTATATTAGGATTTTTAATGGTCTATTTGGGAGGCACCTGGTGGGGCCCATCCAAGTTTAAATTATTATTAAAAATTAATCTTCCCACTAACATAGTGTAGTTTCCACCTTCTAATTATGAACATTGATTTATGTGGAAGTTGTGTGGGTGTTTTGGGAATGGGATTTTAATAATCAATGCATAATTTTGGGCATAGTTGCTATGTATCAAATTTACCATCATCAATTTGTTTAACCTACTCCCAAAAAATACTGCATAGCATCAGAGCTTCTACATCAATCTTCGCTTCAATCCTTATACATCCTTAGCATTGTTTGATCATTCTTCATCTAGGAGCAGCGTAGTTGTAAAGATGTCAAAGAGAATGATGATAATAAGAAAAATCTAGATTTGGAGGAGCTAAATGCTACTACCAAAAGGCTTTCCCACCTATCATGGCCTCTACTAGAGAAGGATCCTCCACCATGACTACCAAGTACACAATTCTTAGCCATTTTTGCAAATTTTTGGCCTAGAACATAGGTGTTTTGACTTGGTTAGGCTTGTTGTTTGAATAAAATTTGTTTTTTTGAAATTTCTACATTGTATTTAGGTCATGGTTATGTGTTCACTATGTTGTTTTAGTTTTAGGGGCCATTGATACTAAATTATAAAATTTTTTTTCGCCTTATTTTGTATGGTTTTTTGTTATTTTCTCTAAAAAAGAAACTCCACTTCTTCATTTTTTTAATAAGAGAAAGCCATGAGATTTCTTGAGTTATGGGTTTTTTATTTACTATTTACTAGTTGAATTTGTCATGGAATCATTGAATTCTACCCTACGATTCCTTTTTTTGAATTGTTTCATAGGGTAGTGCACTATTTTTACCCCCTTGAAGCTAACAACATTAACATTGTAAAGAATTGTTTCTACCAATGTGCCAGCTTCCTAGGGATGCCTAGCATCAAGTGTGGGATTTGACAATAGTTTTGGAAAATTTAAGAAAAAAATTCATATTTTTTCTAGTATTCTACTACAACCATTTTTATGTAGTATTTTCTTAGGCCTAATACTACAACATTGATATTAAATTTTGTTGAATTTTTATGTATGCATAGTACTTAGTAAAATAAATTTTAGTGCAAATTTATCATTTTTTAGTTGATGTTAACTACCCCATATCATTGCAGTTTTGACTATTGTATTTGCAAATCCCCTAGGCTGTATGGGAAACACTGGTCTTTTTTGTGGTCATGTTTAAAATTCCCTATGGTTATGTACAAGTTGTAATTTGGTTTCCAATGGTCATTAGAATTTTTCAAAAATTTTCAACTAGTCTTCCTAGAGTTTTTACTACAACTAATTTCACCATAAACTCAGATTTCTAGTCAAAATTTTGTTAAGTTCAAGTTGAAGGCTACATATTGGTATAAGCTAATCCTCATGGTTTCAAAATTTTTACATAAAATTTTTGTAATTTTTATGCATTTTTCCACCATGAAGTTGTCATCGGTGTTCATGGGGTGTTTGGCTTTTTCCTCAATCTTTTGCTAAGTCTTGTTTTTGGTTTTAATGGTTGTAAGGGATGTATTTTGTTATTTGGTTTGATGTGGAAACATTGACATTATAGCTATAATTTTTTGGTTATTTAATGGTTGTTAAATTTTAGTTATGATCACATCAGGTTTTAGTGATCATGGTTGGATTGTATAGGGCCTTCCCTCCTAGTGGTGATCAAGCTGGTCAAGCTCATATGTTGCATCCACACACTAGAGCTCAACACCCCACCTACCGACATGGTGTTGGAATGTGGCTTCCTGTGGTTTAGATTGGGGATGAAAAAGTTCTTAGCCTTCTTATTATAGAATTTTAGTATGATGGTGTGGTCACACTTAGCATCCCATACAATGATTGTCATCAAGAAAAGCTTACTGCCCCATTCTACCAACTTGATCATCAAATTCATAGTTGACAATCCTAAGACTTGTGTTAAGGGTGAATACTTTGATAGAATATACACTAGAGGGACACGTAAGTTGTCTAAAATTTAGGATATGCCCTAATTCATCCAGTACAGTGCCACCAACACATTACTGGCTAGTCACCATGTCAACACATTATTCTAGAAATCCCCTGGGTACCATCTTCCATGTGGAAGGGTAAGCATAATTTTAAGTTTTTCAGTTTCATTAGTGGTTTCATTAGGCCACTTGGATTTAAAAAAATTTTGTTTGGGTTGAAATGCTTGTAGGTATAGGATGGATAACCATGGGTCGATTAAGAGTGATCAACTCTTACCCTTGGCTCAAATAGCATTAGAGGTCTTTATCAAGAGTCAAGAAGTGAGGTTTGCAATGATGGAACAACTCAAGGATAACTTTGGAAATTATACCTCATGCTATTCCCAAGCCTACTATAGATTCCTAGCCAATGGGACAACCCACAGTTGATGGTGTATCCCTAATTTTGATTCAAGGACATGCATACCCCTTAGGATCTCCATGCTGCCTTCCTCTAGCAAGCAAAGCAAGAATTCTTATGTTTAATTTTTTAGTCATAATGTCAATGTTTTCTAGTTATATGGTTCCTAGGTTATCTAGGTTTCAATTGTTGGATTGGTTTCATCATTGTGGCTACCAATGTTGCTTTTTCATTTGTTATGTTTATTACATGTATTTTTTATTTTATTTCCTTTTATTTTCTTGGTTTTGTATGATGTACATATGCCAAATTTAATGGGTCATTTTGGTTGTGTTGTAGGGGTTACATCATCATCTACCATTTATATGATTACTTTAGGATGTATTAAGGTGAGGTGGAATGTCGCAGTGGTTGGCTAGCCAAGCCCCTAGGAAGATCCAAGCGAGGATCACTAGTGCAGGTTTGCTTAACTTGTTGATGGTTCTTTTTCTAGTCATCCCTAGCCTTGACATGGTGAACATCATAGACTCCATTAGAAAAGGAGTAAAAATATTCATCACTATATTTTATGGTGTGCTTGTCACATTGGCTATCAATTAATCTACCTTCAGTGACTTCTTTAACATGCCTTGTGAGGGGGTGAAGATTGCCACCAAGCCAAGGAAAGAGGTGGACCATTAGGAGGAGGTAGAAGAATGGCTAAATACTCCTCATAGCCACTCTAGATTGACTCTACATGATGACCAAGTTGTATAGGTGAATGAGATGTACCATTTTTTTGGTCCCAAGCATTTCCAAAGCTATTATCACATAAGAAGGTTCTAGGTATTAAGCAAGCATGGACCATGAAAAGGATGCTCATCGAGGGTGCTTAGTTCAACTAGGCTACTCATTTGGTTTTTGGGCTATGAGGGGAGATCTTGAAACTCTGGGAGAACCTTGAGACAATATGCCACATGAAATTTTTATTTTTTATAGCATATCTTAGAAGGTTCGTAGAGTTTTTGATGGTGAAAAAAGATGGACGATGGGTAAGCCAAGATCCATCCCAACTTTCTAAGCCTTGGATGTATTGGTGACTATTTCAGACTACCAATGTTTCCTTCAGTCTCATGACTAGGACCACGAGAAATGAAGGTGTTCCTTCAAACTTGAGTTTAGGTGTTTGTTGGTCTCTAAAAACACCAAGACCCAAATACCTCCAAATAAACTTAGTGGTAATAGAGCAAACTAAGCATAAATGTGTTTTTGCTATTATGAATGTTGAAATGATTAGGTTTGTGTATGCAACTATAACTAGTTATTATAACAAAAATTCAGCTAACCTTGTTGAATGCTACGAGTCATTGAAGATTCCTATTTTCTCAAGTCACTTAGTGTATACAATCTCTATAGTATGTTGCTTGAAATAAATATAATTTCACCAAAATTCTTAAGCATAATTCTTTAGAAATCTACTCCTAGTTTTCCCTAGAGAGAAAAGTCCATAAGAAAAATAGAAATAGAGTGAAATTCTATGGATTTTACAAAGGAAGAAGAGAGAAAGTAGATTTGTATGAAATATTAGACATTTAACTAAGATAAATTAAACATGAGGAAACACTTTGAAATAAAGCTATTTCAATTCAACCTAAAGTGTTGCAAATTGTCCAAACCCTCAAAGCTCAACAAGAAATTTCGTAAAAGACACTCCTATTAAACTACCAAAATTCTTTGTAAAAGAGAAAATATAAGCTATTATATGGCTAGTTAATAGTTGTCAAGAATTGCAATAACAGAGCTATCAGAAAATGTATAACAATTTCAAGATTGAACATAAAGGAACAATTTTACAATTGAATCTATTTCAAGTCAACTCAAAATATCAAAGATTTCTAGATCCTCTAGACTCAAACATGTAATTTCATAAAGACATTACTATTAAATTTCTCAAGATGCTTTTGAAAGGAAAATATAAGCTCTTACATGATTAACCTATAGAAGTATAGAATTGTAATAAATAGAGCTATAAGAGTAATTATAAATCCCAACATTAAATCCCAAGCATAGTACTATCTAGACTATTAACTAAGAAACTAAAAAAAAATGAGAAGAAAAATAACTCATTGGATTTAAACAAAGTAGTTGAATTTATGTAGCAATTATCAAGGCACATTTACAAGTAATCTTCAATATGTCTTCTTAATTCCCACCCCCCACCCCCACCCCAATTTATTCTACCCTTGAAGCTCTTTTTATAGTGGCTTCTTGGTAGTTACAAACATCATGGAAAATTAAAATTAGTTACAACCACCATAGATATTAAATGCTATATTAGCCAAGTTTCCTATCCACATAGGACATTGAATAACTATCCCATAAATCCTCCATATTTTGAGCTCCTTCAATGATAACCACATTCCCTTAAGAGAGCATGGTTCATTGAACTTAGTTTTAAAGCTATTTAAGTTCTAACCACTAAGTAACTTCTTATAATAACACATGTTTTGATGATTTAATTTAATGGACTGAGCCTCATTTACTCTTTAATGAGGCTAGAATATGATCTCCTGAATGTGTTCTATGTGCTAACAGGATAGGGTGTTAATGTGATGGTGATGACATGATGCTATGCTGAGGTGGTAGAGATAGTTCATGAAGCTAAATTTTATCTTCACAAAATGGCAATGCATGCTGACATGACATAGTGCAATCATCATGATGATGTCACTAACATTGTCATGGCATACATTGATGTGTCAGAGCTTACATGATTGAGCTAGTTTGTAGAGAAGAAATTTCATCCTTCAAACTAACTCAAAAAGATGATGTGGTAGGAAGCTAAAGTGGCAAAGTCATTGTGGCACTGATAGCATGGAAGAGTGACCTTGTATGGATAAATTTCTACTTTATGACCTATTTC
>MNCI01029060.1:74097-175824 GCA_015680685.1 Gnetum montanum | reverse complement strand
TCTTATTACTTATAATATTATAGCTTAGACTTTTCTTCATTTATCTAAAGTTTCCATACCAAATCTTGATCAAAATAGCTTATGAGGCTAATGTATTTATGCTAAGCTATTCTTCAATCCATTGTGGTCATACCACTTCTAATAAGCTAGATACATTAATAATGGCTTAGGAAACTTCTTTTTATTTTGTTTTTAGAGCTTAAATATCTTAGTAAGCCTTCTCTACCTTCATAATCCTAAATCTTTATTGTTTGGAGCTAGTGGTGAAACCAAAAGAAAAATAAACTATAGCTAATGGAAGTGTCAAGTTTAAAGTGAGTGCAATGAAACTTTTTTCTCATAGGGTTTTCTATGGCTAAAGTAGTTTTACATAAAATAGCCTTAGCATAGCTCATCTCATTCTTTTTGCAATTTTAGAACTTTAATTGAATAATAGCTTATGTGCTAAAACCAAAAAGGAACTGGAATTAAAGCTTTTATTTTAAAGTAATATGTTAAGCTTTTTCATTCAATCAGATTTTATAATCTACAAAATCTATTATTCTAAAGATATTTTCAAGCTTATTACATGGACATCTAGAAATACTTCAAGGAACATAAACCATTGTTCAAGCTTTAATACCTTGATAGATCTTTAGCTTAGGAATCCTCTCTTCTTTTAGCATGAAATATCCTTTTAGTCTTAAGCTCTTCTTTCTTTTCAGTAATAATTTACTTCCAATGCTACAACCTTATAAATTCTACTTCATGAAATGGTAAAAAATGTACCAATAGAGTGAAACATGTGTTCCCCACCAAGAAGGCTTAGAACCCACTAGAGGACGTTGGGAAATCATTGTTTTTTACCACTAAGAGATTTAGTGGTATGTGTTGTCCTTTCCCTAATAGCATGGGGATTGAACCTCAAGTTGCCCATGGAAATGTTCAAAAGGCCAAGGAGTTATGTGTCGAAGCTAACGAAGCAACTAGAGCAAAGCTGAAGAGGCCTATGGTTGAGGAGACAACACTAATTGTTAAGTAGCCTATGAAGTTGAGGCTTGTTGTTAAACTTGGTCAAGCACATCATGCAATTGTAGGTACATTTTATTTGTGTCTTTTTTTTTTACGTTATTTGGTATTTATGTTTCACGTCATATGACTATGTGGTTGTTTTGTTTTAGGCAAAATATGCTAAGTGGTTCTATGTTTTGTCTTTGTTGTTCTTATAGGCAAACAACAAGAATTGACAACCCAAGTAGTAGCAATGGAGGCTAAACAGAAGCACCTATAGGAGGAGGCATTACAATGACATGAGGATGAAGGGCTATCCAATGCCACATTGGATGATCTCAATGCTATATTTGATGGTTCACAGCTAGGTGAACCTCCCACTATCATCCTAGATGATGTTCTAAGTACTTGTGGATTTTTTTTAAAATATTGCATTTTATAGTTTTATGTTTGAGCTTGACTTTAATCATTAAACTAGAGATGTTCATGAGGGGAATCAATGTTGGAGATGCATTCTAGTTTGAAAGCTCTATGGTGGTAACTAATTCCCTAACACCTTAGGTGACTATCACTTTTGGGGAGGTAACTACCACTACATTTTCATGGGAATCATCCACATGAACCAAGGTCAACAAGAGAAACATCCTAACCAATGTTAATCTTGGGTAAGTGAATTGGGCCCACATGAATAAATATCAAATTCTCCAACATCTAGAGGTTGATCTTCAGAGCTTCCCCACAAAGGATATTGCTCCAAAATTATCCCAAGTTTCTTTATTTATTTTTCTATTTTTTAATTAATTTATTTTTGTTTATTATGTTTTATTTTAGTTTAAGTTGTAATTTAGTTGAAAATCTTATTGCATTGATTACTAATGAAACTTGTATTATCTTGATATAGGTACCAAGTCACACTAGCGACCCCATTTGTGATGATGTTGGAGATGCTCCTACTCCATCTCTAATTGCATTATAGTTCCATCTATTTGATCATGCCTTTAGTTATTTCTTCACTAATGTCGTTATGATGTTGTGGCTAGTGTTAGCCATTATTTACTTGTGAGATAGTTATTGCATATTGTTTTATGTTATTGCTACATGATGTAGCTATGGTTGTTGGACTTTTGTTTATTTTAAATGACGTTGTTGATTGGACTTGTACCACACGGTATGACTATGGCTACAAGTTATGGACATTTTAATTGTTATTATTTTTAAATTTTAATATTGTTTTTACATTCTAGAATTTTTAGTTTCATGCACCTTATGTGTTTCACATTTTTTTTATGTTATGAGGCTACATTGTGCTACATTGGTTAAATCATTTGGTTGTAATGGTAAAATTTGATAAAGTAAATGCAAATTAATTAGGTGACCAAAAGTGTAAACTAAGGCATAATGGCTATAAAAAGGTTATGAAAGCCTTGCCAATTTTAGGCCATCATGGGCCATACATTGTGATTTCTAGGCTATGGCAAGCCACTCATTTTTACAGTTCTAGGTCATAGTAGGTCTTTCATTAAAAGAAAAAAAATTTCATAAGTTTTATGTTTACAAAATTTTATAGAATTTTCAAGTTTTTAAAATTTTTATGTTATTTTTAGGTTTTATGCTTTGAACTAAACAAGGTGTAACAATGTAAACTACAATTAAGGATGAACTATAGGCCACATGCAAAATAAAATTAAAACAAGGTAAAATGCAGTAATGTAATAATGGTACATGTAAATAATGATTAAAGTAGGCTAAGAAAACAAAAGGAAAGGTTGCATGATTTTGTGCACAGAGTAAACAGATAAGAAACATACATCAATCACACAAGTGTTTCCTAATCTTTGAAAGCTTAGGAAAGGTATAGGATCTATGTTGTATGATCTTATATTTCCCATTTTCTTCACTAACCATGCTAAAGTGGAGCTCTTTCCATGATGCATCCATGGTTTCATTGTTGTCAATTTTGGCCTCTTCCACTCTAATAGGCTATTGAACTTCATCATTAACAGTGGGAGATTCTTCTTTAAACTCCATTTCAGACCTTTGTTCTATGTCAATGTTGTTGATTGTCAACGGAACTGCACTATCACCATGGATAATTATTTCACCTCCCTCGTAAGGTAGGTGAATTTCTTGGTGGATGGGTAAGGAAACAAATTGTAATTGAGCTAGCCAAGGCCTCCACAAGATGAGATTGAATCCTAGTGTTTCTTCTACCATTAAGAAATTGGCTATTGTGGGGAGTTGTTCTATTACCACAAAGTTCAAAGAGATTGAGCCTTTAACTATAACCCAAGATCTATTAAAGGACCTGAGAGTGGAAGTTGAGGTATGTTGCATGTGTTCTACTAGGCCCAAACATTCAACAATGGTATAGGGTATAATGTTAGTTTCCACCCCATTTTCCACATGTACCTTGTATCATCCTATCCTTATTATTATGAAGATATGGATCTTTGTTGTCTCACCATCTTGGGGATTGATCTTGACCTCATTGTCATGGAACACTAGAGCTATTAAATTCATTTATTTCCTTGGCAAAGGTGGTACCATCCCTGCATGGATGGAATCTTCACTAGTGGGGATGTCCTTGCTAATAGGGATAGAAGTCAACATTTTCATTGGCACCTCACGGTCAGTAGTGTAGATTTCTACCAAGTCATATAGGTTAAGGAAAGTCTCCTTTTATTTCAAAGACTACTTAACTAGTTTCATTGCATTGAATAAGTCTCTATCATTGTTTGTTGGTTTGTCATTCTTATTGACTTTGACCTACTCCATGCATCCTAGGATGTGAACTTCATATTTTATTAATTCTTTCTTAGCCTCTTTTCCCCTCGCTTTTGGCTTGGGATCCTCCCTTGGTTAACTAGTCAAGGTAGGCTAAGCATTAAAGCTCATAGGGTTAGATGAGATAGGAGTGGGCTTTGGCAAGCCCACCTCCTATGGTGAGAGGGTGCACTATAATCACAAAAGGTTCCTTGGGAAGTGTAGGTGATGGTACCTTGACAATAAAAAGGGAACTTGAACTAGATGAAGTTGAAGGACCCCTATCATTGTGAGGAGGTACCCAAATCATGAATGGCTCCCATGCAAGTCTATAATTGTTTCTTACATTGAATGATGCTATGGTGTAAGGGCTATTGTTGGTATTTAATTGGTCTTTATACACCTACATGGAGTAGGTTAATGGCCTAATCAAGTTGGAGGAATCATGCACCAGCTTGTCATTGTCTATCATTTTTCTAAGTCATCCTTCAAGGCTAGGTAGAAGTTGGTATCATGATCAGGCAGTTTATTATAGTGATATATTTGATCAATTTTAAAGTACTTAGGTGTTGTGATTCATCCTTGATTTCCATAGTTGAGTTCCTTGTGACCTCGCATAATCGATCATGCCTCTTATGGGCATTCTCATTCATTTGTTTGTATTAAATCCCCCCACTCTTTAGCAAATAATCAAGGAATTTAGATAGTTTCAGTGGTAACCTAGTGTACTTTGACCAATATTTTCTTTCAAAATTAGGCCTTATGTTGCCTAATGTAGAGGCCCTGGATGTTGATGGCTGGTTGTTTGTTGTAGGGACCTTGGGTTGATTTGTTTTCGGCCCCTATGTGGTCTTGTTGTCTTTGGCCATAGTGGCCATGACTACATGGTTTGACCTCCCATTTTTCTTATCCTTCCACATGTGTTGGTTCTTATATGCCACATAGGTAGGATCATGGATGGCCTCAGTAGCATCCTCTATGTTCTTAGTTTAGGAGAAGGCTTGACTAAGTGTCCATAGGCCTAGGTAGTAAAATCTAGACTTAATGAAGTCATTAACTACCCCATTGAATATGGTGAGAAGGTATGTTTTGACTATGGGTTTAGGAATCTCATTAAGAAGAACATTCCATCATTGTGTGAGCTTTTGCATGGGTTCAAGGCATTCCTATTTGACCTTCATCAGTTGGTCAAGAGTCATGTTAGGTTTCAAGTTATACTTAAAATGGTTAACAAATTATGATATTAATTTCTCAAGTGAGAATATTGATCCTTAAAGTAATGCATGGTACTAATCTAATGCCTTCCCAATAGTGGGAAGACTCTCATTATGGTATGAGGTCAAGCTTGTAACAATAGGAACTTGGAGAAGAAGGTGATAAGGTGAGCATTGGGATCACCCTCGCCATTATACTTGGTAAACTTAGGTATGGTGATGCCCCAAGGAAGAATTATTTGTAGGATAGTAGAACTGATGTGATCATCCTAATAAAAGTTCATGATTTTAACTATCTATGTTGTTGAATATTTAAGCTTCCATAACTCTTTTGTAAGGTCTTCAATCATTTGGAAAGCCTGATCAAAGCCTTGGAGCATCCTTGTGGGCTATGGCATTTACACATATGGTTATGGTATGAGTTGAGAGGCCCAAGACCTTGTGATGGGTTGTGGCATGGAAGGAAGAGGTTTTGTAATCATTATTGTAGGTAGGCTAAACAATGAAAATAAGGTTTCTACTGGCACTTGTGGCACAAAGGGGAAAATGGTGTTTGTGATCCTTGGGTCACTTGAGTTTCCACTTTGAGGCCCACTAGCATGAAAAATTGATGAGCAGTGGTTATGACCATAAGTGATGGCCACACAGACTAAGGTTGTGTGGTGAAGGACATAGAAGAGAAGAGGGGTGTTAGTTGGAGCATCGATTATGTTTGGTGTGCCAATATAATAGGTACCAACTCAAACATGGTATGGTAGATGAGAGAAGATGGTTGAGGAACTTTTTTCATGGAGGAGGTAGGAAAGGCTGAGGTGGGTGCACTAGCTTGGTAAGTTGAGTGTTAAGAGAGGCTTCTTAAGAAGTTTTTAAGTTTGGGTTCCATCTCAAACTCATCCTACTCCTCACGATGATCCTTTGAGCTTGACATCATGTCTTGCTCATCCATCTCAATTAAATGAGATATAATACATGTATGAGCATCATCTAGGGGTATCTTATCATATGGAAAAGGAATGTACTCCTTTCCATTCTAGTGGATAACCTCATATTCATGTTTGGATTCAACATCCACATGTGGGATGAATATGTTGACATGGATTTTGGCACAGATGAAATTATAGTAATTTTCATAATAATGAAAAAATCTAGGCTTTGCCTCCTTAGCCTAAGCAATTTCCTATGCTCAACTACAACAGTATCTTTTGGGGTCATAAACCCTCACCGTGTTTTGACTTGATGTAATGTATGTCAAATCAAGGGGCAAAACTGTGAACTAGCTAAAAGACATTGTCAATAATTTTAATTTTGATTTGATAATGTTTTTAATTAATTAGATTAAGAATTCTAGCAAGTGAAATTTCACAAGATGTAAACAGGTTTTGGCTGAAAACTAATTACAACTACAACTATAGGTGTAGTGCAAGTTACACTGGTAATGTTGGAAAAACCAACTACGCTAGCTTTTCCAATAAGAGCTATGCTAGGGGGGAGGGGGGTGTTGTACGTAAATCAATTACCTTTCCCAAAAAAGCAACATTAATGATACCCCCTCCTAAAAAATTGCATAGGTTTAAAAAAGATATGTGTAGAATGTTTGACTTTTCCAAGAATATGATGGGGTTTTGAAGGGAACCATGCTAGCCTTCATCACAAAATTTCACAGTAGGGATTTTGGTGGTTGGAGCTAAGCAATGTTGGCCTCTAGAACATAAAAAGGTGGGTTTTAGATAGGAAGAATGGTAGGTTTTTTTGGCAACCATGCTATAGTTAGAAAATCCAACAACTGCTATGAAAATTTTGTGAAAACCCAAATTACCTACAACTAATATGCTAGGTATTTGTGGTAGGGAAATGGGTAGTAGCATTAGTTTCTTAGCAAAAATTTTGCTATAAAAACTTTAAGAATTTAGACTTATAAAAAGGAAAATATTTGTTCCAAAAGGGGTAAAGAAAGATTTGGTGAAGATCTTAGGCAAAGGCCCTCCATCTAGCACTAGGAAACTATAGGGCCTAAAATATTCAATCACTAGAAAAAATCAAAAATTCCAAGTGGAACAATTTTAATCTTAGATCCCAATGTTCTTTGAGAAAGAGGATCCAAGGCACCCTATATGGTCATGTCAATCACCTAAGAACTTAGAAAGTGTGAACAGGGGTAAACAATTTCAATAAAAATGTATATTCCAACTTTAAAGAAAATGCATTGAAATGAATTGTAAATAGACTTGCACAACAAATGAACTAAAAATTTTATTACAATAAATGGAATGTTAAAAAGTATAAAGTTCAAATTTTTATAGATCATGTGCCCAAATGCACAGGGTGTTGCTCAAATGAAGCTTAAATCCTATTAATGTTGGTAGGATGTATTCTATAGTTAGCTGCATAATCCAAGTACTTCTCAAATCGAATCATCAAAATGCCTTAGGGATTTTAAGCTCATATCTATATTGTTGGTCATAGGGGGTAAGGGATGTTTAACTACTTAGTGCTATGGAACCACACTAAGAGTTTCAAATGCTCGGTTAGTTATCAAATCACTCCAAAAGTCTTACAAATTGCCAAGGGTCTTAGGTGCTCAAGGTTACAAAGATTTTCCAATCAAAAACTATTTAAAATTGGCATTTATAGGTCTCATGGTTGTTTTTTTTTTTTGGCTACAAACTCCTATAATGATTACTAATAGATTTATTTTTTTTGCATGTGTGACAAGCTATAATTTCCAATGTAGTTTTCAATTTCTAGTAAGTTTTGATGCACCTAGGTCACCAAAATCACTCTAGATACCAAAAATAGTAAATGGAATTTTTCAACTATGCTAGCTTCACCCACCTACATTGCCCTCATGTGAACTATGCTAGCATTTTGGAATCCATCTTGAAATTGGTGGAGCAATGCTAGCATAGCTAGAACAACAAAATCCTAGCAACTCCAACATTGGCTTCATGGAAAAATAGAAATATCCACAACCCCAACGTTGGCCCTGTATCTACCATGCTAGGGCTTATGGGAACTATGTTGGGTTTTGCTAGGAAAATGAAAACCCAACACCACTAACACTAGTTGTAGGTGGTTCCAATGTAGTTAAGGCTATACTCCCACAAAAACCCATTAAAATGCCAAATTTGGTAATTTCCAAGGCATTTTCAGCCTTCCCAAGCCAAAATATAGACATGACAAAAAAAGTTTTACTTAGAAAGTGAGGCTATGATGACTTCTGAGGAATTTCTTACGCCCAAAAGTTTATGTGAGATTGTAGTTCATGTTACATCCCATCCAAATACAGTAGGTATGGTTGTTCGATTATGATTTATACATCATGTGTGTGATCTCGGTGGATTTTCAAGGATGAATTAATTTAATATAAATTTATTTTATATGTTATGAGGCTTCATCTTTATGTTATGATTATGATGTCTTTACATGCTTAACTAATGTGATTATGTACATTAAACATGTGTGATGTGTTAGATAGGTGATGTCACTAGCAGGGATGTCAAATTGGGGTACAAGAGCACCTATTCGATATGTCTTTATGCTTTATGTGTGATTTTGGTATTTATGCATTTGCACTCTAGCACTATGCTATGTGATGTTCAGCTGTGATTTTGGCATGTCAAGGTGTAGAGCATGTGATAAGGATCCCATAGGTTTAAATAGATTTTGATTTGAAGTCCTAGTATGTTTGTTTTACATGATTGAAGCTCATGATATTAGTCATGGAGGAAAAAAATATTAGCTTATGAAAATAACATGATTAAAAAGTAAAATAAAATAAAGTTAAAAAAATTAAAGTAATGGTTGTGCGTGATGTGCGCTAACTTGCATATTTGTTTTTTTTTGTTTAAAAAAATAATAAAAGTAAATGTTTTCAACATAAAATATAAAGTTATGCTTCGTGCTACGTATTTTGAATTGGGGTTTTTATTTTTGTGAATAGAAATCAATTTCCAGTTCTTCTCTTCACTTTTCCTCCATTTTCTTCCATTTTTCATCCTTTTTCCCAAAGTTTGAGCTTTGTGGAAAATTTTTCTTGCCCTGAACTTGGATTTGGGATTAATGCAATTGTATCTACATGGGTGTGAAACTTGTTTGAAGAAAAATGGAGTCCTACCATATTTTTGAGGATTTAATGCTTGTTTCAGTCTTTTGTCCATAACAATTTTAATTGGTGGATTGTCTTTACCTTCTCCATATATTTTTGTGTTGGATTAGTGTATATCATTATGCGATGTCAGCATGTGGGGCAGATAGCTCAAAGATTAGGCTTGGACATGTTATTTTTCATATTTCCCAAAATTGTATGGTTTTGGTTATGAACTATTTATTAATATATATGTGATGTATGATATGTTGTGGACTTCTAGAATATGATATGTGATGTTGATAAGATTGGTATGATGGGAATATTATATTTTTGGGGCTTATTGTGGCACAAACATTTTTTGGAGTTTTAATCCTTCTTGGTAGTAATTAAATATTATTAATTATTATTTTATTACTCAAACTTTAAATGCACATAACTTTGCTTCCAGGAGTCTGATTTAGGTGAAATTGATGTTGTTGGGATCATCTTGGAAAGTACTTTCTAATCATGGAATTGGTTTTTTCTTTGGGCATATATTATTTTGAGTGATATTATAGTGGTTATTTTTGGGAATTACATGTAGTGTAAGAAACATGGTTGTGGTGCAAAATTTTATTTTTCAAATCATGGTATTGGTGTCATGTAATGAATGTGACTATTAAGTGTGGATATATGTGGTCATGTTATGTTGGTTTTGGATGTGTTGTGCTTGTGGCATGTCTTGGCTGAAGCTAGCCAAGCTTTGTACATGTCTTCAAAATGACACTTGTGACAATCATTGGTGGGTGGTGCTAGCATGAGGGTGTGGACCAGTTGATGATGAGGCATCTTGGAGGTAGTATGGATTAATACCCACTATGATGCATTAGTGAGGCTCCTATCTCAAGCCTCATATTGAGAGTGGAAGAGCATAGGTGTGTTTGTCCCTACAGCTAGTATGTCACATAGGTGTGTTCATTCATATAGATAGTCCTATAGAAGGCTAGTGATTGTGGATCATAGGTTGATGGACTTTAGCATCGATTATATAAATAAAATACTTGCAAGTAATGACTATTTATGAGTACTCATGGAAAAATGTCACATACTACACTGAGTGTGAATATGCTAGTGATCACATGGGTTGTGTATATGAGAGCATCATCTATGTATATGATAGCCTTGATTTTTGAGTCATAGTACTAATATATGTATTTATCTATATTATTGAGATTATGACTATGTGGTATGTATGTTGTTTCATAGTATGAAGTAGGTATGATAATGATTCTGCTAGTGCTCTATGTGATATGATATGTGTATGTGTGTTCATTTAAGCATGTGTAAGACTAACAGTTGTTGCAAGTTTCCTTGTACCCTACTCCTCTTCTCCACTATAGCACTTATTGATAATCTAGTAGGGGAAGTGTAAAGGCTTCCCACTCAGTTGTTTACTAACTTTATTTAATTATAGGTGGAAGATGTAGCAACCCAGATGAGCAAAGAGAGTGATGAGCATAAAAGTGTCACGTCGATGGACCCTTGTTGATGTGGCCTCATCAATGGGGCCCTGTTTATGTAATGTTACCCCATCTATGCGGCTCCATCAATGCAATCCTATATCAAAAACTATAAATATGAGCTCACAAGCATGTTTATGGGCATTCAAGCCATCGTAGTAGTAGAGCTCTTGTAGTTTATCCATTTGAAAGTTAGAATATTTCTCTGAGTGACCATCGCAAGAGTTAAAAAGTGTACAGTTTATTTAGCACTATTTTACCTAAACCACACTAGTGTGTACAGTAATAAAGATAAGCCTTTTGATCAAACATTGTAGCACTTAGAATAGATTATTTATTTATTTATGCATTCATGATTTTCATTAAATATGTAATTAATTAAGCTAAATTAGACTTTGAACGATTAGTTAATTGTCTAAGCTAAATAGATTAAACACATAAGTACAACCACTTTGAGCATAAACACGTATTCACTTGGTACTCCCAACAGTGTTATTGTTTGGTGCACCAAGTAGTGTAGTGCTTGGTAACCCAGCAATGGATATGTGGTTTTAGGACATGTATGGAAAGTGGGACTAGATGCTTATGTTAGAACTAGTTAGAGACTCATTAAGTAGTTAAATTAAATTAGTTATTGAATTGCTTCATCTCTCTACTTTAAGAATTAGAAAACACAAAACATAAAATAATAAAAATAATATGCCTAGATTACACTTAACCATACCATGTGCATCACAAGTGTAATTGGGAAGACAACGAATGACCATTAGGACAAGGTCCACTTCCTAGAAGACTAGTGTACCGAAAACTATAGAGTTTGCAGAATTTGACTGGATCACGCATGAATGCTTCATGATTTGTATGGTTGGGCACAGAGGTACCTTTAACCACTCATCATTGGCATCATTTCTAGGAACTCTATTTGTTGAAACATGCACTATCTAGGATTAGTGAATATCATTAATGTCGTTGGATGAACCCTAAGATTAATGTCATTCATCCCCAAGGTCAACATCATTCCAAATTATATAATTATAAAAGCACACTGATATTTTATTTTTTTGGAACATATCTTCTTCTCATAGGCAAGAAGATGTTAAACTAGCAGTCCCACAAGAGTGTAAGGTGATATATACTGATTTAAATGAGTATGTACCTAGCTTCACCTACATCCTGCATCAAGATGAACAACTATGGTGACATGACATGGAGGGAAACATAATAATGCCCCCTGATCAATCTATGCCTGAGATGTTGTTTCAAACTCTTAAGAGGTTGGGCATCCTAGATCTTTAAGAGGAATATTTTGTGCATGGTTATGACACTTGGGACTACCGTCCCACTAAAATACAATGTAGCAGAGATTGACACTAAGAAAAGCACTATGAGTTTTCTATGGGAAAACATTTTACGAATCCCTTATTCCTATTAAATCAAATCAATAATGAGGATATGCCCTCTATGGGTTCTCAACATGAAGATTCTCCACCCTCAATTATTGGTGATAAGGGTGTGACCCTAAACCTATAGTCCACTATTAACAAACCAGGTTCAAGAAAAAGTGATAGTTAAGGCAACAACTCAAGTAAACATCATGATGGTAAGGAATCTAAGGATCATGGTCATGACAAGTGAAGAGATTGTGGCAGACACCACAGTGGTGGTGGTGGTTCACTTTCCTCTTAATCCACTTTATCTAATTCTAAACATTCCTCTTTATTTTTTGGTTCTAATAGAAGCCATTAGAGAAATAATTGTGATGAAGGTGATCAATAAGACAACAATGATTGTAGAGCCCACCAAGAATGAAGGGGTGGATGAAACCATCACCATCATCATCGACACAATGATGATGATGAACCTCTATTGGTAACTTAAAGCATGCTTAACATTGGAGAGGTAGTCAAGATTCTAACTAGGCATGTGAAAGATAGTCAGATCAAGTGCTTAGACATGAACAATATTCTAAGATTTGAGGGGGGATATAACTCTAATGCATAGACACATCTATAATCTTTTCATGATGCCTAGGCCTTACAAAACATTCAAAATGATTAGCAAAAACTCAAACTCTTCCACAAGACACTCATCAAAGAGGTTAAAAGTTGGTATTGGTCCTTGGAACTAGAATCTATCCATCAATGGAGTATAGTGCTTGAGCTATTCTATGATAAATATTAGACATACTCCAAAGTGTCTAATTTAAGAAGGAAAATTCAAGGCTGGAAATAAGGAACACATAAAACTTTGGATGCTACCATGGGAAAATACTATTTTCTCTTACATTGATGTCTTGACCATGGTTATTCTCAAAGAAAATAACTCTACCACATCATAGACGGGCCCAGAGTAGAAACCAGAAAAACTCTTGGGATCTATGCCCAAGGAAGATTGTCTGAAGTAAGAGATCATCAAATACAAAGGCTAATAGAGCACATAGTAAATGAAGAATATGAATTACAAAAAAGGAAAAGTGTAGAAGAGTATAATAGGAATCCTTCCATAAGAAAAATAGAGGTCCAATTCTATGATAAGGAGGATTCACCACTTGATGAAATGATGAATAGAAAAACCTTGCCCATTCAAAAATCTATTTTTGATATTTTAGCAAAGGTTAACAAAATATGGGACTCTTTAGATTAAAAATTCCAAAATGCTATGAAGATTACTAAAGCATCCAAAGAGCAAAAGAGTGATCATGATCACAAGAGGTTGAAAAAGGCTGAATGTGTCTACCAAAGAGGTAAGGGTAAAGCTACTATAGTAGAAGAAGTTTTAGATATAGACTCTAATGATGATGTTAGGTGTGACATATATCAATATGAACATCCTAAGGGATGTTACCCTGTGATGTCACACTTACAAGAGTCTAGGATGTACACATTCAATCCTCGACTAGCACAATGGCAAGCACATAGATGATTGCCTTATCCATAAGGCAATCCAAGGCAGTTCCACCAGCAATAAAAAGCTTATTATCCAAGTGGAGCTCCACCAAAATTTTACAAATAATATCAACAATGGAACCAATCACAATCATGGGAAATGCCACCACCAAGACAATGGTACCCTTATAGGCAATCAAATCCATATGGGTACTATGTTCAAAAACCCATTTCTCCATGAAGCTTTGTAAGCCATGCCTCATTCCAACATCACTATCATCCCTTAGATTATCATCAAACTAATTCACCATCTACTTTATGGGAGCATCCATATCCATACCACCCTCCACATCCATCTGCATACATCCCTTCACTCTCAACCCAATTACCTCATGCTCTATCCATGCAAGGTGAAATTCCCCCATAGCTGCAACAACAAAATGCTACGAGGGCTATAAATTTAGAACTAGTTTTCCAGCTAAGTGATTCAAATAATTGATCTTGGAAATGATCATTTCTCCAACCCAATAGTCCTTCCAAACCCTTACAATCTAGTGTAGTTGGCTGCCCTATATCTCCAACACCCTCATTCTCTACATCAAACACATTCAAGTGTCCTTCAAACTAAATGTTACCTCAAATCCATATCATGATGTTAACTCATGTTATTTCTATGGAGATCAAGGTTGGCAACCTTCCCACAAAACAATCTAATCTAAGAATTCCTCTTATTTACTTGTAGATCGCTAGACATGAGCCATGCAAGGCTCTTCTTGATTTTGGTTCCAGTGTTAATCTCATCTCTCATGATATGTACAAAGCCTGGAACCTACCACCTCTCAAGAAGAGCAACATCCATTTGGAATTAGTAGACCAGTCAATCATTATACCTTTGGTATTATTTGAGGACATTGTGACCATAGTTTGTGGGTGATCCTATCCTATCAATTTTCTAGCAATCAAGGTTGAAAACTACAAAGGAAACTTCTCTATCACTATGGAACATGCATGGTTGAGCACTGTTGATGCATGAATGGCCATTAGGAACCTCTCCTTGGAAATCTCCAAGGAAAATGAATTTGAATGATTTGGGAAGAATAAATTTCTATGCATCACGTACAACAATAATAGGTATAATTGCATGTAGATAATATGGTCCATTAAAAGTACATTCCTCAAAGCATGCAATCAGTGTGCACATGAAACAGATATCCATAGGTGCCTATACAAAATAGTCACAAAATAGGAGGACACCCAACGACTGATAACTAACTCTGATAGCAACACACTAAGCATGAAACATACTAAGATCCTGACATGTGCTTATGTCAAAGGCATGGATGAACTTGAGCAAGTTCAACATTAACTCTCTGATGATGAAGATGATGATACCTATTGGGAAGAGTTGGAAATTTCTGATAATTTCAAGCAAGAGCCTCTAGGGTTAAAAAGTCTACTAGTCAGCATGGAATATGCATTTTTAGATAATGGCAAGCTAGTTATCATCAATACAAATCTTGTTCCCGAATAGAAAGACAAGCTATTGCAGGTGGTCAATAAATGGCCAATACCTTTGCTTGGTCATATCCTAAGCTAATTGGAATCAATCCAAGGATATGCTAGCATCATATCTAAACCATATCCATGAAGCCAAGAAGTCAGCAATAGAGGTGGTTGAATCCAAAATTTTATTAGATCATCAAGGAGGAAATAGAACAACTGCTCAAGGTAGGGTTCATCTATCCCATTGTGAATAGTGATTGGACTAGCCCACTCATAATTATTCCAAAGAAAGATAGTAAGTGATGGGTCTACATCGACTTTAGGCTATTAAACATGGCAACATTTAAAGATCATTTTCCATTGACATTTGTGGACCAAGTGTTGGACACTATAGCTAGGCATTGTTATTATAGCTTCTTGGATGGTTATAGTGCCTATCATCAAATCCAGATTGCACTAGAGGATCAAGCCAAGATAACATTCACAAGTCCTAGGGAACTTTTGCATATTGTAAGAATCCATTTGGTTTATGCAATGCCCCTGTAACATTTCAATGCTTTGTTCTTAGTATTTTTTAATAGTAGATTGGTAGCAGGGTAAAACTCTTTATGGATGACTTTTCTACCTATGGAGCTACATTTGAGCAAGCCCTCGATTACCTTGAGCAAGTACTAAAAATATGTGTTGAAACAAACCTTAGGCTCAATTGGTAGAAAAGCAATTTAATGATCCAAGAAGGCATAGTACTGGGGCACAGAATTACTTGGGCAAGGATTAAGGTAGACCTAGAAAAGATAAGGGTTATCTAAGGAATCACACACCAACCAGAGCTAGTCAAAGATGTTTGATCATTCCTTGGACACACTAACTACTACCAATGGTTCATAGAGAATTTCTCTAAGATAGCAAAGTTTTTGGTCAAGCTTAAGAAGAAAGATGCTTCATTCATCTAAACCAAGGAGTATGAACATGCATTCCAATAGCTAAAGGAAAAACTCATAGAAACTCCAATTCTATAGGCACTAGATTGGTCCAAACCCTTTCACATAATGACCTATGCATCTAATTATGCCTTGGGAGCTATGCTTACGTAGTTGGATGATAATAAATGATCATATTACATCCATGACACAAGATGAAGCATTTTGGATGCATAGTTGAATTACACCAAAACTAAGAAAGAACTAATGACAATGGTGTATGCTCTTGAAAATTTTAGACACTATGTGTTTGGCTATAAGGTGTTTATGCACATAGATCATAGTGACATCCACTTCTTAATGAACAAGCTAATGGTGAACCCTCATATCATACAGTGGCTCATGATCTTGCAGGAATTTGATCTCACAATGATAGATCAAAATGGAATTGAGAATGTGATCATTGACAATATCTCTCAGTTAAGATGGGATAAAAAAGAGGAGAGCCCACTCTCTGATCAATTTCTAGATGAACCCCTTTTTATAGGAGCAATAAATGACCAAATGCCTACAGAAACAACATGGTACAATAGCATCCTCACTTACCTTCTCACTCAAGAGATGCCATAAGGTCTAGACTTTAAGAAGAAATAATAGTTTCTTCATCAGGCAAAGTACTTTATTGAAATTAATGAACATCTTTACAAGGTATGCACCAATAGCCTAGTTTATTGGTGTGTCCCTAATATGGACCAATTGCATGGTCTCCAGGATGCTCATGAAGGCCCTTGTGAAGGCCACTATGCTGGGAGATATACAACCATAAAAATATTGATGGTATGATACTATTAGCCTATAATCTTCAAGGACATCCATCAATTTGTCCAATCTTGTGAGTGTTTTCAATGAGATGGTGGGATGACCACTAAAATGAAAGGTCCTCAACAGTGGATTCAATCACTAGATCCCTTTAACATATGGAACATTGACTTCATGGGTCCCATCACACCCATGTTCAATGGAAAGGTGTACATCATCACAACAATTGACTACTGCACCAAATGGATAGAAGTAGTAAGCGTCACTAACTATACATCATCCATTGCTACTCAATTCATACAACAAAATGTTGTAAATAGGTTTGGGATGTCATGTGTACTAATTTTTGATAATAGAACTGATTTTACAGGTGCCACTTTTTGAAATTTTATGCAACACTTGGGGGTTGAGCATAAATTAACAACACTCTATCACCCCCAAGCCAATGGTTAAGCAAAGGTAATTAACAAGGAGATCAAAAAGATCCTAACGAGAACCATAAGAAAATATAGGAGAGACTAGAGCACAAAACTCAACAATGTCCTTTGGGCCTACTACTCCATGTGGAAACTCCCTATTGGATACTCTCCCTATGAGCCAATGTATGAAAAACTTCCAATGCTCTTAATTCAATTTGAGCTTCGTACACTCTTAAAAACCTATGATTTGAACCTTGACCTAAGCCTAGCATAGAAAGAAAGATTAATCAACTTGAATGTGCTAGATAAAAATCAATTAGTGATCCTATCTTTGAAAGAAGTGCACAATACATTCAATAAACAATGACATGACCTTAGAATATAGAAACTAAAATTTCAACTAGGAGATAAGGTTCTCTACTAGAACCCCACACATGTATCTTAGAAAAAAAAGTTTCAATGTTGTGGGAGGCACCTTATATAATTTACAATACCTTTTCTTTATGGTCATGACCATATACAAACCTGAGAGCCCAAATAAAAAGTAGTTGGTCAACATCCAATAAGTAAAGCCTTTCCACGAGCCAAAGCAAGCTAGTCCAACGAATACCTCAATGGATGAACAACCACACTTAATTTTTCAAATCTCCTCCTTCCAACTTAGTCGTGGGGGAGATGGCCATCCATGCTAATCATCTATATGGCTCCTCAATTTTTCTTTTTTTTTCACATTTTTTTTTTTTTGCAATTTATTTATTTTATAGTTTTTGATTTTCAGAGTTTTTCCTATTTTACGCCACTTGTTTCTTTGCACCATCGTTAGTACATTTAAATATTTCTTGAATATTTTAAACTTTCTTATACATTTTACTTTGTTTTTTTTTTTAAGTGTGATTCTCAAATTTTTGCTAATAAATGTGCTTTATGCCAACAAGACACAGTGGTGCTGTAGATATTATTAATGGTGGTTGTGCTTTATGTTTTATTTGCTAATGCATAGTTTCTATTTTTGAATTTTTGTGCTAATGGCTAAGTCATGGTTTCTTTTTCATGGAACATGTAGTGAGTCCACGACATCCACCCATTCATAAACTCTATGGTCTTTCTTGTTTTGGAAGTTTGATGTCCCTTTCATTAAATAAACCTTTAATACATTTTTGACCTCGGTAGTTTCCAAAATTGGGAACAATTCAAAGATTTGCATAGGGTGTGACTTCAAGGGGACTCAATACTCTCTGTACTTCTACTTCCTTGGGTGCTTGAGTGTTTTCATAGACTTCTTACCATTCAATTTTGACTAATAATAGAAAGTTCAATAAAGTCTTTGCATGGTGTGATTCGCATTCGAAAAGAAAGATAAAAAATAAACAAAAAACACATGATGGGAATTCAAAGCACACCCCTTAGACAAATAAATAGGCTACAAGCAATAGTTATGGGACTAGAAAGACATGTTACCCATACCTAAAGGTCCCCTCTAACTAAGGCCCTCTCTCACTTCCTACTTCTTTTTTCTTCTCTTTATAGAATGGTGGTTGTTCTATGGGTGCACTCTTGTGTCTTGAGGGGGTGGATTAGTCTTGAAGTGGAAATGCAAAGTCATTAAAAGAGGTTGATTTTTTTCTAGGCTAAGTATGGATCTTCTCAAGTCATTTTAAACACAAACTCCACAAGGGATGTCTTATGACCTTAATTTGGAATTCCATTCCACCTTCTCCATCATCCGTCTCTTTTAACCATAATTCACCTCACTACTAGTGTCCATGTCCTTCATTCGATGTCTTGGTCTGACATCTTGGAATTCTTAGGTAGAATACTTTGGGTTTTGGTCCTTAACTTCCATTGACCATTAATCACCTATGGGGTCCATGGACTCCTTAGATTAAGGTTATGCAAGGGTAAACAAGGCATCTACCTACTATGGGGAGGACCCACTTGCACATCTCTTGGGTGGGATCATTAAGTACCTTAGACATTCCTGCAATCAAAATCTTTTGTACAACCATCTTCTACATTAGATCATGTGCTCCTTTACATATTTTGTTCATTAAATACATTTTGCATTGAATTTTTCAATTTTTCAGCTTTTAAAGACTATCTTCAATTATCTTATTCATGGTTTTTCTAGAATTCCATACACCCCAAATTCATTGAGAAATTTCTTGTATTTTTTAAGATATTCAAATTTCAAAATTTTTGCCTACAAGCCTTATATACGGGGTCATGTCAATGAAGTGGACCTGTATATGAAGCCCCATATATGGGGGCCCATTGATGTGGCAAAACAATTCTATATATAAGCACAATGACACTCAAAAATTTTTACATTTCCTCACAAATGCCAAATGAATTCTTCAAATTTTCAAAGCCTAAAACTTTCTAGAGCCCGTAACATCCTAAATCTTTATCCAAATCACTCTGTTCTTCAACCTTGTAGCTACTGAAGGTAAGCTCTTCGTCATTGGGACTACAAATATGTCATTTTTTATAATAAAATTTTCACCATTTTTCTAAATCCCACAAAGATTTAACTAAGAAATCAACTATTAAACACCAAATTACAAGAGTCAAACCTTTCCAACAAGCTTCAATGACATTTATAATAATAATTAATACAATAATAATAAAGTGTAACTAACTAATGAGAAAAGGTATTCAAAAATTTAAAAGTTACACATTGTATCTACTAATTCATCGATGTATTGTGATCGCGGATGGCACCAAAAAGAAACCACACATAGGAAGTAGGACCATCTCAACCAAGGGAGAAACGGCCTAGAATGGGAAGGGGCCAAGAATAGGCCTAAGAAGAATCACTAGCAATCCATGCCATAGGTCCTCTTAGAGAAGAGGCTAAGGTGGAATCTATTCGACAAATTTCAGGACCAGCAACAATAAAACACTCTCATTGAGATGATGCACTAGCATCACAAGAAAATCTTGACATGACCTTAATAGAAGATTGCCTGAATCAAATCAAATTGAGGGAGGTCTAAAATATGATGTTCTAGGAGTTAAAATTTGGGCCTTTTTGGAGCAAGCACCAAAATAAGTGTAGGACCAACTAAAAGCCTCTTCCATGTGTCTAATTATCACTTCCACTAGGGAGTGGTACATGAAAGAGACATTTTTATTCTAGAACAACATGCAACCTAGATTAATGGTTAAAATCAAGGACATCTTGGTGCCCTACTTGATGTAGGCTATTGTTGTAGTGCTTGGGTTGCCAGAAAGCGGGGCAAGTCTTACTTATATTCCAATGCCAATAGACCCTAACATCAAGAAAGAATGGGTGTGATGGTGCTATGGCATCAACTGTAAGGAGTTTGGTGCACTCACACTAGTAGAAAGGATCCATTACAAAATTTTAGCCTTCCACCTTAATCCCACAATGAGGCTAAGAAAACTCATTACCTTTTCTACTTGAGCATGCATCACTTTGAGTGGGAGACTCCCTATCAACCTTCCACAATTAATCTCTCTAGAGATGGAGAAGCAGTTTAAAGAAAATGAACATGGAAGGAAGGCAGTCCCCTTTCCATGCCTCATCAAAAAACTCTGTTGGAGGGGAGGAATAGTCCATTATATGAATGATGCTCTCAAGCATGACCTAACTACCAATTGGGTAAAAATGATGAAAGATAAAATGCCTACAATGACTATCCAAGAAGAGGATCAGCAACCACTAGCTCCACCTACCACTCAAATAATCATGCTAGACATCACTGCAACTACACAATAGTTGCATGAATACTAAGAATGACTCTTGAGTGAACAAAAGCAATGAGTAGGCATGACTGGTAGTGACCCATTCATGTATATACCAGCAATGAGTCACCTAAATGAGGTGGCCCAAATAATCAGCTTGATGGATGAAGATAGATCTATTTTCTCAACCCAAAGGATGTAGCTACTTGCAAGGTCGAATCCTAGTACCAAACAGGTTACGATATCTCTTGCAAAATAGTAGCCACTCCTAGAAATCTTTGGAAACATTGCAACCTTCTTGATGTTCTTGGAGGAAGGTGAGGAGGCAACAATTTTGGTGATCCAGCACTAAGGATAGGAGACAATAGTAGAGGTGGTTGCTAATCGTATTGCCAAAATACTCAACGCACCTATGACATTTGCATCAAACATCACTACATTCAAAGATGTGTTGATGTCTGCAAGGACCACAAGTGGTAGAATAAATGTCACATAGCATGAAGATTTGTTGGACCAACTAGTAGGAACCAAGTAACCACTTCTAGATGTCTTTGACATACTAGACAATATTACTACAATCCAGTCAAAGCTATTAGAGGCAAGGGGCAAGAACATCATCTTGGAGGGACAACTCAAAATAGCCAAGGAGCTGAACAAATGCTTGGCTGCTAAAGTTGCTGAATTAAGAGCCTAGATTGCTGACCCTACATTTTTGAACCCAACATTAACAAGACATGGAGCTATTGAACAACTCAACACTAGACTAAAGGGGTTGAGGATGCAATGGAGACAGTAGTGTTCTATCAATCCTTGGTAGAGGCCACACAACACAAGATTCAGAAGGACTTAGATTAGACTTACTAGGAGAATGTACAGTTGACCACAGAGAACCATCACCTATAGAATGTTGATGAATGCAAGTAACAATTAACTGATTTCATCCATCAATAGCAGGTGCAACTAGCCATAGAGAACACAAAACTAAGGAGATTGATAGTAGAAAACAAAAATCTCTCCATGGAGGAGGTCTACATCCTTTGCTAGAAAACTACAATTTAGGTAGCCACTTAAAAATTGAAGGCTCTCAAATTTGAGAGAGTCAAGGACCATTACAAAGAATAGGTCAGTCTACAAAAGGAAGTAAATGAAAAACACATCTAGTTGGCAAAGGAAAAAGTGAATGAAACCCTCAAAAAACTCCAGTAAGGAAAAGAAATGTGGCAACCCATCATTGATGGGATAGACACCTACAAGAAAGTAGAAATCCATATGAAGGAGTTGCAAATTAAGGAGATGACAGACCACATGGAGCTTACCAATCTCTATTATGTGAATCTAGCCATGTTGACTACTAGATGTCCATGGTCAAAACTTAAGAAATATATGGCCAACTTGTACTTGTTGTACAAGGTCAAGTTCAAGCATCACAAAGACACCAAGCAAAAGCTTGCAATGGAAAATGTTCAGATCAAAATTCTCAAGGCACAATTCACTAATCAATGATCAACTACTAAGAACTTGACCAAGAGGATGAATGACTACCAAGAGCTATAGAATGCAATCAAAGCATTTGATATCAAACAGAAATAGTTCACTACTTGGTTTATCAATGTGAAGAAGATGTTGCCAATAATGCCCTATCCATGGGATGTCCCCATTCTAGCCCACATTGGTGATGCTATGTGGACTATGAATGATCGCCAGAGTAAGGAGGAGAAGATGAAGGCATTACTAGATGCCTTTCGCCTTCCACCAGAGGTTGCAGCCACAATAGAATAGCCATAACTTCCTTAGCTACCACATGTGCCTTAAGCCAATGAAGGTCCTTTAGAACCTCAAGAGCCTCCACTAGCTAGGACTCTTTGATCTTCTCCACCATCTTCACACCATCAGAGGATGTGTAATCCAATTCTTGTGTAATCATGTCATGGTATTCAATTTTGTGTTATGAACACCACAATTTTTTGTAATTTGCTGATTTATACACTTGGGAACTTAGTTTTGTTATGTCAATTTGTTATGACAAGAGTTAGTCAATAATCCCATACCTTTCTGATGAGCCGTGATATCGAGGCCACGATATTGCATCCATGATATTGGGTACACGATATCATAGCCTTCCAAGCAATATCGGACATCTGATATTGGGGCCTATCTTGTTGCCTATAAATAAGAGGTGGGTGCACTTGGTTTGGCAATAGTTAGTTAATTAGTCTTAGTCCCTTACCTAAACTCTTTCCTTTTTTCCTTCTCAGAGTTAGAATTATTTCTAAGTGCCTACAGTAGGATTCATAAAGTGAACAGATCTTTATTCGAACATTGTGTACCTGAGCACACCTTGTGGTCGAAAATAAAGACGAACTTTGTGATAAACCTTGTAGTATTCAGAATCACTTATCTAATGTTATTTATAGTTATTTAATGCTTTCTTTAGTTAATTAATGTTCTCTTTCTCACCTTGTCAACTCTCCCAAGTAAGCACACTCAGTACAACCACTTCGAGCATGCATGGAACACTTGGTAACCCAGTAACGATTAGCGTTTGGTAATCCCAACAGTGTTGCACTAGTTCAAGATGTGGATGGCAAGTGGGAATGGATGCTAGTGTTAGGACTAGTTAGAGCATAGTTGATTAGTTAAATTAAATTAGTTACTTAATTAGTCACTTCTCCCATTGTAGAACTAAGACATAAAACATCAAAAAATATATAAAAATCATATACCTCAAGTTTACTTAACCATACAATCGCACTATACAGGTAAGCTTGGGAAGACAACAATTGACTAACCCACCTAAGTTCTGTAAAGGTGCATAAGCACCTAGTCCTTGGAATTCGACTAGATTATGTGTGTACGCTAGTATTCGTATGGTTGAGCATAGGGATACTTCGCCTCTCATCATTGGCATCGTTGCTAGGGACTTTGTTGTTTGTGCACTAGCTAGAACTTAGGAAATCTTCACATTGTTGGAATGAACCCTTAGGGTTGGTTATCTTACAATTAGTGAAACAAAAAGTATTGCACACTGAATAGACAATTATGTCTCCTTCTTCTTATGATACATGGAACAATCAAAGAAATAGTACACATGATAATCCACTAGTCCCTCAATAGTTTTATGTGATATACGTTCATCCTGATGAGTATATACCAAACTTTACCTTTATCCTCCACTAGGATGAACAACTACGTTGGCATGATTTAGAAGGTAACATAGTGTTACCTCCCAATCACTCATTTCTAGGCATGCTTCTTCGTGCTCTTACATGAATCAGTATGCAGCACTCATAGGCAGAGATCATGACTCAAGAGAGTATCGACCCACGGAGGCACAACATCAAAGGAATCTACAACAAGAGAGACATCATGAATCCATGAAGGAGAAGTTATCTCGGAATGTCTCGTATGTCATAAGTGAAAATAAGGGTGGTGAACATACCTCAGGAGGTCTCCCACACAATGATGTTCCTCCCATTAACTTCGGTCAAGGGGTTGTGTATCAAAATCTTCACTCAACTATCCATAACCCAAATTCTGGTACCGACAGACATAAAGGGTTTGAAAAAGGAACACGAACACATGGAAAAGATGGACATTCTAATCATAATCGCAATCGAGGCCATGACCACTGAAGAGAAGGAAGCAGGCACCATCATGGTGACAATCCTACTTCTTCTTCACCTTCATCATCTCCTTCACCCTCTCCTTTAGGATCTAGATGCAATTGTAAGGAAAAAGATCCTAAGGATAATGGTAAGTGAAATAGGAATCATAGACAAAGCAACCGAGAAAGGGGACAACGGCATTCTAGAGAAATTCATCATGAAAAGAGGGAGAGTAGGAAACAACATAGGCATCATAGATGCCATAGACAGTATAATCATGATGAACCTCTACTCACTACCTAAAGTATGCTAGATATAACTAAGGCTATAAGAATCCCAACAAGGCACCAAAAAGATAGTAGGATCAAAAGATTGGACATGAACAATATCCCATGATTTGAAGGAGGATACAACACTAATTGTCAAAATCATTTGCAAGAATTTCATGATGCATGTGCCTTGCAAAACATAGAAAATGAGTGGCAAAAACTCAAGTTGTTTCCATGGACATTGATCAAGGGAGCGGAAAGCTAGTATTGGTCCTTAGAACCAGAGTCCATTCGCCGATGGAGTACCATGTTAGAACTATACAATGATAAGTATTAAACATACTCACGAGTGTCCAACCTATGAAAAAAAAATCCAAGGATGAAAACAAGGAGGACATGAACCCTTGGATGTTGCCATGGGCCAATATTATGCACTATTACATTGTTGTCTAGGCCATGGTTACTCGCAAAGGGAACAACTATGCGATCTCGTAGATGGGCTTAGGCACAAAACACGAAGAACCCTTGCAACTTATGCCCAAGGAAGGCTATCTGAGCTTAGGGTCCATCAAGTACAAATATTTTTGAAGCAAGTTGCTAAAGAGGAAGGTGACTTAAGGAAAAGAGAGAGTGTGGAAGAATATAATAGAGATGATTCCCTCCTAAAGAAGGGAGTTAGATTTTGTGAGGATGAAGAAGAGTCACCACTTGAAGAGATGGTGAATAGGAAAACCTTACCCATTCAAAAACTTGCATTGGAAGTATCAACAAAGGTGGACCAAATGTGGGACTCCCTAGATAATAGACTTCAAATAGTTCTAAAAATAGTAGAGGAGTCTAGACAGGAAGGTAGTGATCAAGAAAAGAGAAAAAAGAGAGAAGTTGAATATGCACATAACAAAGGTAAGAGTAAAGTTTCCATGATCAAAGAGGTTGTGGATTCAGATACAGACAATAATGGTGGATGTGAGATATGCCAATATGACCATCCTAAGGGATGTTGCCCTATAATCTCACATCTGTAGGAGTTTGGGGTGTATGCACTCAACCCACAATTAAACAAAAGGCAAACACCCCGAAGGTTACCTTATCCCCAAGGTAACCCAAGGCAATTTTACCAACCCTTGATGTATTATCCTAGTGGAACTCTATCACAACCAAATGAGCAATATCAATAGTGGTAGCACCCATAATCATGGGTAATGCCACCACCACATTAACAATACCCTTACCGTCAATCCGACCCATATGGATACTACGTGCAACATCCAATCTCTCCACATGATTCTCCTAGTCATGTTACTCTCCAACCTCACTACCAAACCCATGAGTATTATAGAACTCCCTCTCCTAGGGGTGATGTTCCACAAACATATTATCCTTCTCATCCAGCTACATCCCTTCCATCTTTAACTCCATTACCACCTACTCCAACCATGCAGGGTGAGCTCCCTACCCAGCCGCAGCAATGTAATGCTACAAGGGTTGTTAATCCTCACCCTATTATTGGTTTGGACAACCACATAAAGAAGAGACCTTTCCTTAGGACCAACAGTCCAAACAAGTCCTTGTAGTCACAAGCAGCTAACTCTCCAAAGGCCTCACCATCATCCGAAACTTCGAAACCCCCTTCAAACCAAAGGTCACATTCAATGCACATGGTCATGTTGACACATGCCATTACTGATTAGATTAAGGGTAGCCATATTCTTAGGAAATTCTCCAATCCTAGGTGTCCTCTTATATATTTACAAATCACTAGGAATAAACCTTGCAAGGCTCTTTTGAATTCATGTTCTGGTGTCAACTTAATCTCTCAAGAAATGTACAAAGCCTAGAACCTGCCTCTACTAAAAAAGAGTAACATTTGTTTAGAACTAGCTGACTAGTCCATCACTGTCCCATTAGGACTAGTAGAGGACATTGTTATTGCTATTTGTGGCTGGTCATATCCAGCCAACTTCCTAGTGATTCAAGTCAACAACTGTAAGAGGAACTTACCTATCATAATGGAAAGAGCATGGATAAGCACAATTGATGCACACCTAGGAATACAAGATCCTTTCCTAGAAATATCAAAGGAAAATACATTTGGAAAGATCGAGAAGAAAGTTTTGTGCATCGCATATAGTGACACAGGGTGTAGTTATGTGCAGAAGTCCTGGTTTGTACAACATTTAACATTACCTACATACAACCAATGTGCACAAGTAACTAACATACAAAGATGCCTGTATGCAGTAGCCATAAGACAAGAAGGCACCCAGTTGCTAACAGCTGACCAAGAGAGCAACTCAACTATATGCATGGAACGAACTAAGGGTTTGACTTGCACTTACATCGATAGCATAGACACATTAGAGCAACTTCATCACCAACTTCCAAGTCATGACATTGAAAATATCAACTAGGGGAAGTTGGAAATCCCTGAAAAATTTAAGTAAAAGCCCCTTGAGTTAAAATCGTTGTCCATTAGTATGGAGTATACATTTCTCAAAAATGGAAAACCAGTAATTATTAATGCTAGGCTCGCTCCTCAACAAATAGAGAGACTGTTGAAAATGGTGAACAAATGGTTGAAATCCTTTGCTTGGTCATATCCTAAATTAACTAGAATAAACATTAGGATATGCCAACATAGGATTTACACTACCCCTCCATGAAGCCTTGATGACAACCACAGAGGCGATTGAACCAAAAGCTAAAAAAGAAATTGAACAACTTCTAAAAGCTGGGTTCATCTATCCCATTTCTGATAGCAAATGGGTTACTCCATTAGTTATTGTGCCCAAAAAGGAAGGTAAATGGAGGATGTGTATAGACTTGAGGCTACTAGACATGGCAACATTCAAAGACCACTTTCCATTACCATTCATCGACCAAGTCTTAGACACCATTGCAAACCATCGCTACTATAGTTTTTAAGATGGCTATAGTGGATACAACCAAATCCAAATAGCACAAGAAGACAAAGCCAAAATCATGTTCACAAGTCCTTGGGGGAAATTTGCATACAAATAGATGCCATTTGGCTTGTGCAATGCTCCTACAACATTTCAACATTTGGTTTTAAGTATCTTTGGTAGCAAATAGGGAATGGTGTAGAGGTCTTCATGGATGATTTCTGCACCTATGGAGCAAACTTTGATCAAGCATTGGACCAATTAGAGCAAGTACTAAAACAATGTGTTGAAACCAATTTAAGGGTCAACTAGCAAAAAATCCATTTAATGGTCCAAAAAGATGTAGTATTAGGACATAAGATTTCACAAATAGGGATAGAGGTAAACCTCAAAAAGATTAAAGTCATCCAAGGAACCATGTGCCAACCTAAAACAGTAAAAGACATCCAATCATTCCTTGGACACACAAGATATTATAGAAGATTTATAGAGAACTTTTCAAGGGTTGCAAAATCATTGGTTGAACTAACGAAAAAGGATGTACCTTTTGAATGGACTAGAGAATGTGAGTTAGCTTTTCAAACTTTAAAATAGAAGCTTGTAGAAACACTTATTCTATAAGCTCCTGAATGGTCCAGACCCTTCCATATAATGATTGATGCATCCAAATTTACTTTAGGAGCCATACTTACAAAGTTAGATGACCAAACATGACCCTATTACATTCAATGTGCAAGTCAAAGTATTGCTGGTGCACAACTCAAGTACACCATAACGGAAAAGGAATTAATGGTTGTGGTGTTTGCACTAGATAAGCTCAGGTACTATGTATTGGGCTATAAGGTATTTATACACATAGACCATAATGCAATTTGGTTCTTACTAAATAAACCAACAGTGAGCTCTCGCATCATACGATGGCTCGTAATCCTACAAGAGTTCGATCTTACGATGATAGATCGTAAAGGTACCAAGAACATTTTTGCTAATCATTTATCTTGGTTAAAATAGGACAACTAAGAGGATGAATATCTACTTTCTGATCACTTTCTTGATGAATACCTCTTTGCAGGTGTAGTAAATAATCAATTAACCATGGAAATAAATTGATATAGTAGCATTCTTACCTATCTCCTTACACAAGAAACACCACCAGAGTTGGATGCTAAAATGAAATAGTACTTTCTTCATCAAGCCAAATATTTCATGGAAATCAATGGATACCTTTCTAAGGTATGTCCCGATGGCTTGGTCTAATGCGATGTTCCTGATGTAGATCAATTACGAGTTCTCCAAGATGCTCATGAGGGTCCTTGTGGGGGTCATTATGCTAGGAGACAAATAGCCATTAAAATCTTGCTTGTAGGATATTATTGGCCTACATTGTTACAGGATGCTCATCATTTCGTCCAATCTTGTGAGTGCTTCCAATGTGATGGGGGAATTACTGCTAGAATGGAGGGTCTACAATAATGGATTCAACATTTAGAACCCTTCGACATATGGAGAATTGATTTTATGGGGCCTATTACACCAATGTCCAATGGAAAAACCTACATTATTATTGCTGTTGACTATTTCAAAAAGTGGGCAAAAGAAGCCATTGTTACAAATTGTACATCGTCTACTACTACATGATTTTTTCAACAACAAATCATTAACGGGTTTGGTGTGCCTTGTGCACTTATTTAAAATAATGGCACATATTTTATAGGCACAACTTTTCAAAAGTTGATGCAACGCTTAGGAGTTGAACACAAACTGACTACACCATACCACCCTCAAGTGAATGGTCAGGCCAAAGTAACCAATAGGGAGATTATGAAAATACTGACAAGAACCATTAGCAAATATAGGCGAGACTGGAGCACCAAACTGAACGATGCTCTATGGGCATGCCGCTCCACATGGAAACTCCCTATAAGCTACTCTCCCTATGAGTTAGTGTACGAAAAACTTCCAACACTTCCTATTCAAGCAGAACTTCGTATACTATCCATGACATGTGACCTTAACCTTGACCTCAATCTAGCACAAAAACAACCATTAATGAACCTTAACCTGCGAAATGAGAACTGATTAGTCACCCTGTCATATAATGAATTACACATGGCTTTTAATAAATGATGTCATGACCTAAAAATTAGAAAAGTTAAGTACCAACCAGGAGATAAGGTTCTTTATTGGAACCCCACACACGTGCCACAATGCACTAAATTTCAAACGTTGTGGGAAGGACCTTATATTATTCATGAAAATTTTCCTTCAAGAGCCATGATGATTTACAAATCTAAGAGTCCAGATAAGAAATTGTTGGTTAACATCCAACAAACCAAACCTTTCCATGAGCCTAGAATAGCCAGTATCCATACTACCTCTGTTGTTCAACAACCTTGCTCACTATTTTGGATCTCCTCCCTCCAACTCAATCATGGGGGAGATGGCCACCAATGCTAACCGTTCTAAGCCCTCAGCTTTTTTTGTATTTTTTTTTTTACACATTTTTGTTTTCCACATATTTTTAATTTTACTCATTTTTGTTTTGCACCATCATTTACATTTTTACTATTTCTTTGTTTGATTTACTTTCATTCATCATATAATAAGTGTTCATCATGGTGGGTTGGACTATAATAATGTTGATTGCTAATGTTGGGTTTTTACCTTTGATTTTCAATGTTGATACTAACATATGGTTCTTTTGATAAAACAGGAAATAAGTCCACGTCATCCATTCATCCATTCAACATTGTAGTCTCCCTTGGCTTTGGAACTGTACTATCCCTTTTTCTAAATAAACTTATTAATGAATTGATGACTTGGTATTCTTCAAACAAAGGAAGGACTCAATGGTTAAAAAGGGTGTGACTTTAAGGGGATTCAATGCACTTGTGTTGGCTATTCTCTTGGGTACTTGGATGCTTTTCATGGATTTCTGCCATTCCGCTATTGACCAAATATCAAGAAGTTGAATGAATTTAAATAAATCTTTACATGGTGTGGTTCTCACACAAGAAAAAAAACTAGTGAAAATTCAAAGCATACCCCTTAGACATAATAAAGAAACATGGGCTACAAACACTGGTTATGGCACTGGAAAGACATGTTATCCATCCCTAAAGGTTCCCTCTAACTAAGGCCCTTTCTCACTTCCTACTTTTCTATCTTTCTCTCCTTGGAATGGTGGTGACTCGATGGATGCATTCTTGTTGCTTCATGAGGATGGGTTGGTGAAATGTATTGATGTGAGGTCACTAGATGTCGTTGGTGAGTTTGGACTTGGGATGAATTTTATTCAATCACCTTAACCACATAATACATAACAAACTTTACACAACCTTGCTCTTTGGATTCCATTCTATTTCCTCCTCTCCTTCCATATTTCTTTCCCATATTCCACCTCATTGTCGATTTTATGATTAGTCTATGTCTTGGTTGACACATTATTAGTCTATGGTAAACTCTTGTGGGTAAGTTCTTAACGATTGTTTCCATATGTCATTCCAAGAGCCTACGAACTCTTTGGTTTGTGGGTCTGTCAGGGCATAAAAGGCATGAGCCTGCTTTAGGGAGGACCCACTAGCATTCCTTTTTGGTGCAATTATTAAGTTCTTTCCCTTAAACATTCTTTGCAATCAACCATTTCTTGTTTCATCCCCATCCATAACATCCATTTTATTAGCTTCACCGTTGTCATTGCACTCATCTTCATTGTTCCACCCTATCGCTACCAAAGGTTCACTCTTAGTCATGGGGGCCCTATCATAAATTTTTCCATTCAATTACGTATCTCATCCGTACACCTTGGGTAGTTATTAGTTAAAAACCTCTAACCCATTATCTGCCATACCCACAACCTAGACAATGCGCTTATATCAAGGTAAGGTATTAACTACATTATGGCTTATCTATCCCTGCTAATTCATGACTATGTTGTGTGTGCAGATGGTGATTACATGAACAATGGACTGGGATAGGAGGAAGCACTTGGGATGGACTAGAGCTAGAGTGCTTACGCAAGAAACAAGTTTGGTCATGTGGCTATAGATGAACAATGGAATGCACATTTCTAACATCGGCAGTAATGCGCCACATTTTCTGTTCTCTCTCTCTTTCTCTTTAAGCTATCAAATGAGGGTCTAGATGTCATCTATGTACAATGTTCACCATAATGGGTGTGAACACCAATGTTGTAATATGTTTCTCGATCTATTCATCGGGCACTTTGAGTCTATTATTCCCTATCGCTGTCAGTTCTCATTTAGTCAATAATCCCATACCTTCCCAATATTTTTTAAGGAACTCAAGGATGAGTTTTCATTCAGTTATGGGGGTATGATGAGTTGCGATATCAGGGCCACAATATCGCATCCGCGATATCGAAGCCTTCCAAGTGATATCGTACATCTGATATCGAGGCCTATCTTGTCGCCTATAAATAAGAGGTAGGCGCACTTGGTTTGGCAATAGTTAGTTAATTAGTCTTAGTCCCTTACCCAAACTCTTGCCTTTTTCCTTTCTTAGAGTTAGAATTATTTCTGAGTGCCTGCAGTAGGAGTCATAAAGCGAACAAATCTTTATTCAAACATTGTGTACCTGAGCACAAATTGTGGCCATAAATAAATATGAACTTTGTGATAAACCTTGCAACATTTAGAATCACTTATTTAATGTTATTTACAGTTATTTAATGCTCTTCTTAGTAAATTAATGTTCTCTCCCTCACCTTTTCAACTCTCCGAGGTAAGCACACTCAATATGACCACTTCGAGCATGCATGGAACACTTGGTAATCCAATAACAATTAGTGTTTGGTAATCCCAATAGTGTTGCACTGGTTCAGGATGTGGACAGCAAGTGGAAACAGATGCTGATCTTCAGACTAGTTAGAGCATAGTCGATTAGTTAAATTAAATTAGTTACTTAGTTAGTAACTTCTCCCTTTGTAGCACAAGGACATAAAACATCAAAAAAAATATATATATCATATACCTCAAGTTTACTTAACCATACAATCGTGCTATACAAGTAAGCTTGGGAAGACAATCATTGACTAACCTTCCCAGTTCTGTAAAGGTGCATAAGCACCGAGTCCTTGGAATTTGACCAGATCATGCGTGTACCCTCGTATTTGTATGGTTGAGCATAGGGATACCTCACCGCTCATGACTTTTCAATTTTGTAAAGAAATTTGAGAATGGGTTTTCACTAAGTTGTGGGGATATAATGAGCATCAATGTGTCACATCGACAAGCCCCCGTTGATGTAGCCTCATTGATGGGGCCTTATTTAGATAATGTTGGCCCATTGACATGGCCATGTCGACATAGTGTTTGCTATGTCTACGAGGCCCCATCGACACAGTCCTATAGCAAAAACTATAAATATAAGCTCATAACTATGTTTATGGGCATTCAAGTCATAGTAGTAGCTAATCTCTTATAGTTTTTCCATTTGAAAGTTAGAATATTTCTTTGAGTGCCTACAGTAGAATTTAGAAAGTGTACAGATCTTTATTCGAGCACTATTGTACCTAAACCACACTAGTGTGTACGGCAATAAAGACGAGCCTTTTAATCAGACCTTGCAGCACTTAGAATAGATTAATGATTTATTTATGCATTCATTTTTTAAATTAAATATGCAATTAATTAAGCTAAATTAGACTTTGAGAAATTAGTTAATTGTCTAAGCTAAATAGATTAAACACATAAGTATGACCACTTCAAGCATAAGCACATATTCACTTGGTAATCCTAGTAGCATTATTACTTGGTGTGCCTAGTAGTGTAGCGCTTGGTAACCCAGCAGTGGATACGTGGGTTTAAGACATGTACCGAAAGTGGGACTGGATGCTTATGTTAGGACTAGTTAGAGATTGGTTAAGTAGTTAAATTAAATTAGCTATTAAATTACTTCATCTCTCTACTTTATGAACCAAGAAATACAAAACATAAAACAATAAAAATCATAGGCCTTAATTACACTTAATCATACCGTGTGCATCATAAGTGTAATTGGGAAGACAACGAATGACCATTAGAGCAAGGTTCACTTTCTAGAATACTAGTGTATCAAAAACTATAGAGTTCATAGAATTTGACTGAATTGCACGTGAACGCTTCATGATTCATATGGTTGGGCATAGGGGTACCTTCAACTACTCATCAAAAAGGGAGAGTAGTGGAGGAAAAAATATTTAGTGCTTGGTTAATGTACATTTTCATGTATAGTACTATGGACTATTTATAATTGTATGAAACTCTTTATACTCTTATATATGTGATGATGATGTTTATGTGTTTTTGTATCTTGTGGGAATAGTGCAGATTTTTTATTTATGTAGAGATATTTAGTTTTCACATTGTAATATATGTTTAGTTTTTGGTGTGGCATGAAATATTTTGTAGTTTTACCTTCCTTAATATAACATACACATCATTATTTTTAATTTATCATGCTTCTATTGTAAGATTACTAGTGATCCTAAGCATCACCCTCCCCTTGCTAGCATGGGGTGTTATAGCTCATGGGCTACAAACCCTACATTTTACAATGAAAACCCAGCCTCAAGTGTAGGGGTGAAGGTTACAATGCCAAAAGATTGCAACATGCATTTTCTTGGTGGTGTTTCAAGTTCTTTTCTTCTTTTCTATTATGTGTTCTTATAAGAATTTTGTAGGATTTGGCTTTAATTTGAGATGTTGGGGCTTGATCCTCACCAAATTGGTATTAGAGCCAAATATTTGAAGATAATTTACTCAATTTGGAGATTCTTCTACATCACCACATAAGAAGTTCACTCATCTCTAGTGCCATTTTGATTTGCAACTTAAATTTTTGTAACTTTCATACTTAATGAAGGTTTAATGAAACACTTTTGGTCAATTTGGGTGATCAATTGTATTGAATATCGAAAATTATTCTTGTTTGAGTTAGTCATTATCTTTGAAAGCTAGGATTTGTAAGAGTTGTGAGAATTACACTTTGGATCTTCATATCATCACTTGAATTTATTTGGGTACTCCAAAATAGTTGTTCATGTTTGTGTTTGGTACTCATAACTTGAAAAGGAGTTTTGGGTGTTTTTGTTTTATGCTAATAGCTTAAAGAAGAGTTATGGGTATTGTAATTTTTGTGTTATTTGGGATTGTATTGTAATTTTAGTTATGGCATCTAAGTCTCTTGGTGTAAAGGAGAATAGGAGAGATATGGAGAAAATGAAGGATAATGTGTTGACTTTTTTGAAAAGACTTAAGAGATTATCTTCTAGCCATCAAGGAAGCATGGAGTATGAATAGTCTATTGAAGTAGAGATCAATGAGAATAGAAGTTCTTGAGCATCTCTTATTAGGCAAGGGAGTGCCCAATACTCAAGGGTTTCAAATGAGGAAACCAAGGGATTTATCAAAAACACCAAAAGATCTTTAAAGTCCAAGATGGTGTATGTTGCTAATCAAGGAGAGTTCTTACCTCATGAGTCATCAAGGGTGAAGGATAAAAGCCAAAAGAGAGGCCAAGATCAAGGGACTTTTTCAAGAAGGATCAAGGGCATCAGTAAAAGGTATGATTCTCATACCTTTTGCAATTTTTCTATACCTTGTGTCAAGGGAAAGAAGATTCTAAGCTAAGGTGAGGCTATCTCATGGAAGGTAGATAAGTCTTCTAGCCAAGGTATGTCAAATAATATTTTCTTTCATGTGATTTTTGATGAATCTTTTATTGAGACCATGGAACGTTTATCTTTTGATTTGGGATCTCCAAAGTAGGATGAAGAACCTGATAATGATTCCTTTGAAGGTACAAACCATTTGGTTTGGGAACTTCTAATTGGGATTTAAAACCTTCCTATTTTCATGATGTTGAACAACCACATGTTGAAGAACAAGATGAACCAATATTGGATGGAAGAAGCCATGAATAGGTTATTAAGCATGAGCTTTACCATATTGATGGTAGTAATGTCTCTCATGTTGAAGCTAGTATGATGGTTTCTATTCTTTTACTTCAACTTGATAGGGGTTGTTCAATTGTAATGATGTGTATCATGATCATTGTGGTGATTATGATGATGGTGTAAGTCATGTTGTATTTGATGAAAACTATGTGAATTTTGATGCCATTATTATTCAAAGAAAAACTAATGATGGTCACGAATTTGATTTTGTATGGAATAATGATTACTATGATGGTAGTCATGATGGAAAGGTTATTATTAATGTTGGTGAAGGAATTGATAATGATATGATTTCCAGAATTTTGAGATGTTTGCTATTGATTATGGTAATGATAAATTTATGAAATGTGTTAATGAATCTAATTATCTTGGCTATGAAATGAATGAGCAACATGAAGGAAATTTTGATGGTTATGATGATAATAATGAAAGGGAGCTAAATGGTATACTTTCAAACACCAAGAAGAAGAATATGAAGAAGAGGAAAAAGAAGGGAAGAAAAGTTAGTTTGAGAAAATCTAACCATTTTGAATTTTCTTACTCTTCTTTTAGTATAAGTCATGGAAGAAATACATGGAATTTAATGCTCTTAATATGGAAGCATGGTGGAGCCTTTCAAGTCAAAGATCAAATCCACTCTTATTTCATGTAATTCTCCATTATGATGTAAGCACAAAATTGTGCTAATGTATGTGTGTGTGTTTATGTGTCATGCATGCATTGTGTTATGTGTTTTTTTGTTTGTAAAATAAGTTTTGGATGGTAGAGCTAAAATGTTGTGAGCTCTAACCATTACATGTATGTTATGCTTTGGTTTATGTGTGAATTGTTGCCTATGTGAGGGTGCAATAGCTATCCCAAGTTTAAGGACCTCTTGTATGGAATAAACTAGTAAACATTGATACATCTCCAATAATAGCATCAATGATGAGTGGTAGGATATTCCAATACTCAACCATACAAGTCATAAGTGTTCATGCATAACCAAATCATAATCCATGGGTGGTCAATGTAAGTATACTAGTGAGTGGATGGTAAGTTCGTGATCATTGTCTTTCTACTTAGAGTTAACGAGGTTCAAAACGTATGGTTTAAGTCTTAGTAAGGTATATGATAATTTAATGTTGTTGGATTTCAAAAATTTTAAGTATCAACATGATGAAAATGATTACAAATTCTAATTTGAAATCCAAATAACATGTAAATCTATTATATCTTATTGTGATAAGTATATGTTTCTAGTCTTCCATACATTTTCTAGGCTAATGTAATTGTTACTGGGATTACCAAGTTACTTTACTATTAAGCAAATCAAGTAGAGTCACTACTAGATTACCAAACAATTACACCTTATTCTCAAAACTAGTTATACTTATTCTACCTTACTAACAAGCATTAGAATAGTAAATAACTCAATAAAAGTAAACATCATGGAAAAATAAATCTATGCTAAGTGATATGTTGCAATGATGAAGAATAATTTCAATCTTTATTTTTGTTCATGAATTGTATTAAGGAATAATCCACTCAAATAAAAATTTCCTACAACTATAATTTACCACATTGTGAGAATTCACAATAACTCTAACTTTGAGAAAATAAACTATAAGAATTTTACTAATTGTTGGGAAAAATTTATTTTTGATGTGATGGTGGGCTCTTATTTATAGGCATGACCATGACCCACTACATTGTATCTAAGATGACATATGTTAGACTATGATATCCCATATACAATATCATAGATATGAT
Source organism: Gnetum montanum (assembly GCA_015680685.1). NCBI lineage: Eukaryota > Viridiplantae > Streptophyta > Gnetopsida > Gnetales > Gnetaceae > Gnetum > Gnetum montanum. The sequence continues at coordinate 138,531 of MNCI01029060.1, read as the reverse complement.
ATCATAGTCTTCAACATAAAGTGTTTCATCACATGATTTCTTCACCATTGTGTTTATTGATAATGTAGACATTACTCTTAAAATTGATACTATTTCCTTCATTAGAGACTTGTCCAATAGAGATCAGAGGTTAGAACTATTAGGAACATAATACACATTGAAATAGTGACTTTTTGTCAATTGTTTAATTTTACTACACAATCTCTTATTTCTTCTATGATTAGGTATTTTTCATCTTCAATTTTGATCTTGTCAAGACTATTGTTTATTTTTTAATTTAAAAGCTAATTTTTGTAGGGTGTCACTTGGTATCAAAGCACCAATTTCATCTACAAAAATAAGCATAAAAGACATAGTTAGATGTTCCATCATCTTTGATGGCTCTCAATATTTTATCCTACTTACAAGGATGTTGAAAGGCCTCCTTGAACATAATAATTATTAAAAAATAGTTGAAACAAATTTTAAATTCATCCATGATATTGCATAGTTCAGTAGATTACAAATCAGAGAATATGAAATAAAGAAGAATAATAACAATTTGGCTCTCATGATGTTATTGACTAGTGTCAAACAAGTTATTTTTGATAGATATAGTCTTCATACTATTGCTAAAGAAGTGTGGGATAATCTCTAGTTAGAATAGAAGGGAAGCTTGGAAAATCAACAATTATAGCAACTAATATATAAACAAAAAATAGATGTCCTAAAAATTGGAAGAAATGAAATTATCAAAGACTTCTTTATTAGAATGTATAACAACTTAAGAAAAATTGATAAATATGGCTATGGATATACCAACAAGAAAAATTTTCAAAATGTTGTTCAAGCTTACTACATAGATGCAAGATTTGAAAACGTGATGGAAAATATTACTCTTTCAAAGGAATTCAACATGCTTAATATTAATGAATTAGTTGCTCAAGTCAAAACCCTATAAATTATAAAGAATAACAAAAAATATAGTAAATATGATTAAGCCTACATAACTAACCAAAGAGAAAAATATAGACAAGGAAGATTCAGTGAAAGAGGAAGATTCAATTATCAAAATAGAGATTAAGAAACAAACTTAGAAGAAAATGATGGTCAAAATACAAGAGGAAGAGGAATAGATTTGGCTATAGGAAGAGGCAGATGGAATCAACCTAGAAGATAAATATAGGGTAAAGCCTTAGGACCATATTATAACTTCTAAAAAAGGAAAGGTCATACCATTGACCAATGCAAGACTAGAATTGGTTTTGAAATAATACATGCACAAACTTCACCAATAGAACAAGATACTCCCTCATCATCTCAAAATGGTACTCAAGAAGAAGAGCTACAAAATTATGCAACCTTTAATTCAATTACAAAAATAGATCAATATTCTTGGATTATAGACAATGGGTGCTACAATCACATGATACCCTCAAAAAATTATTTTCTAAATTACAAAACAAACAACATTCTTAGTAACATCAAAATTGGAGATAGAAAACACTTAGTTATAGAAGGAATAGAAGATTATGTAGTTAAATTAAATGATGGACAAAAAGTCACCATTTACTAATCTGTATGATGTTGTTAGCTTGATGGTAATATTCCTAATACAAAGTTGTGACAAAGTAGTAACGTTTCCCAAGAATCAAGATTCACTATAAAATTACAAATACTCTAGTTCATTATTATTTATTTCATTACTTTAGGTAAACCTTACATTGAGAACCTTTACCCTTAGTTATAGGTTGCTTGTCAATATTATTTTTGATCTTTGAGCTAACATTATTTTTATTAAATGAGGATGGATTTTGCTTATGAACTATCTATGTCAACTAATTAATACTGCTTGTATAGTACTTGTAAAAACACTAGTAGAAACTTGTCTCCTTTGATTTTCCAATAACCAATAATTGTGTCTAGCCCTTGGCATTAGCTTGACTTTTTATATTCTAAATTTAATTTGATTTTTCTAATATGTAACTTCAGCTTGTTGTTTCCTATCCTTAGCTTCAACATGCTTTCCCTTTTCTTAGCTTCCTTTTTCTTAATCAAAAAATGGCATGAATTAAGTAAATGTTATTCATGATGACTAAATTTACAAGAGTTAAGAATAGTATAATACATAATTGGCTAAACTAAGTCTTTCTACCATGTGCAATAACAATTCCTTTTTTATGATCAAAAAGATTAATTTTAATAAAAAAAATATTAAAAACCAAATAATATAAAAATATATTTTTCATGCTTAATAACCCTAAAAAATTTTCTCTAGATTAGCTCTTTGAAAATTCAAAATAAGATTAAAGAGCTCAACAAAACATGGAACTTTAGAATATTCTTTAGATTAGGCATCAAAATTTGGAGTTTACTTGCTAATGATTAACATTGTGTACTTATGTATAAATGATCCTATGTCTAATCATGTTGTATCATTAAAACATTACCTAGCAAGTAGTAAAAAATGAGAATAGTACCTAGTATGAGTGATTTGAGCATTCTGCTTTTGCATTCCAGTATTTATCTATGAAGTAAAACTTGGATTACATTACAAATAATTCAAAATTTGAATGAACACATATTGTATCATAAGATCAATAATTAATGACTCATACACATTATTAGGAGGAACAAATTTAGTTATCTTATTTCTAATGACCTCACTAGAAAGAGATGTTACAAAATCCTATTTACTAGCATGTACATGTACATTATAAGAACAAGCAACAATTTTTAGCATTAGTAGAGGAAGCTAGGAGTAATTTAGAATCCCTGGTTAGGCAAAAGATAATTGTGGAGAAACTAATTCATTTTAGGTATTTTTTGTGACATAATGTAGATTTGTAAAAAATCTTTGTCAAAATCCTTAATGAAATTCATTGATCAAATCCTCTTTTAACCTTTCTTCATAGTAATTATATTGATGAGTAGCAAGTATATCCTATGCCCAACCATACAAATCACTAGCATTCACTAAGCAATCCAATTGAATTATATAGACTTTAGCTCTCTAAGTGCACTGGTTTCTAGAAGGTAAATCTAACTGTTGTAATCGTTGTCTTCTCAATTCCACTTATGAAGTGCAAATGTATGGTTAAGTGTAACTAAGGCATATGATTTTTTATTATTTTATCTTTTATGATTTAAGTTATCTAAGAATAAGAATAAAGTGGTTAAATGCTTAATTAATCTAATAACTAGCTAATATTTAACTAATCCTAACATCAGCATCCATTCCCATGTTCCATACACATCCTGAACATGTTATAATGCTACTAGATTACCAAGAGTTAAGTGCTACTGGACTTACCAAGCATTAAAAATATGCTTTAAGTGGTCATACTTATGTTTTCTATTTAATTGATATTAATTAATTACTTGAAAACATTAAAGTAAATTTCACAAATATTAAATGCGTAGTCAAAATATTAATCTATTCCAAGTGCTGCAAGGTTTTACCATAAAAGCTTGTCTTTATTGGTGTTCACACTAAGGTGCTCAAGTACATCAGTGCTCAAATAAAGATCCATACACTTCTTTGACTCCTACTGTGCACACTCAGAAAATATTCTAACTTTCAAAGGGAAAAACTACAAGAGCTTCACTACAAATAAGGAAATATTATCATAAATGTAGTGGGTAGATGCATATTTATAGGTAAAAATAGGGCACCATATCAACAAGTACATGTCAACATGGTAAACCCCACATTGACGAGATCCCATCGATATGGTCACATTAATAGTATCCCATTGACGTGGCCCAACAATGCGACTCATCATACCCCCATGACTGAATGAAAACTCATTCTTGAGTTCTTTACAAAATTCTGGAAAGGTATGGGATTATTGGCTAACTACAAACACAACAAAAACTGAGTTTCTATGTCTACACATTTACAATTATTACAAAAATTGGTGTTCTTGATAGCAAAATTGAATACCATGACAAAAATGACAAACACAACTCCTTACATGGCTAGAAGATGATAAAGAAAATTAGATGGTCCCAAGAAATGCAGGCTCCTGAGGTTACAAAGGACCTTCTCCTACTTCAAGTGCATGCAGTTGTTGAGGTGATTGTTGTGGTTATCTAGCTACAATGTAACTTCTAGTGGAAAATAGAAGACGTCCAATAATGTCTTCATCTTCTCCTCCTTACTCTAGGGATCATTCATAGTCCACGCTGCTTCACCAATGTAGGCTAAAATGGAAATATCCCATGGATATGATGTTGTAGGGAATATCTCCTTCACGTTGATAAACCAAGTAGTGAATTGTTTGCATTCGATGTCAAACACCCAAACTACATTCTATAGATCTTGGTAGTCATTCATTCTTTTGGACAGGTTCTCAACTATTGATCTCTGATCTATGAATCACTCCCTAGGAACATTGAATTTAGCATTTACAACCTCAAGCTTCTCCTTGGTCTCTTTATGATGTTTGAACTTTGCCTCTTACAACAAGTATGAGCTAGACACCTGCTTCTCCAATTCTAATCGTGGCCTTCTAGTCATCATCATTGCCAAGTTTTTATATCAAAGGTTGATAAGCTATATATATTCAATCATTTCCTTGATCCGCATCCCCTTCATCTAAATTTTAGATTTATTATATTCGTTAAGCCCATCAAAGATAGGTTGCTAGATATTGCCTCCTTGCTAGAGCTGCTAGAGGGCCTCATTGACTTTTGCCTTTGCCAATTAAATGTGCTTTTCATTAATTTCTTTCTACAATTCCACCTAGTTCCTATAATGATTTTTCATCCTTTTAAATTTAAGAACCTCATTTTTCTAGGCATCAATATCTATTGCAAATTTTTGACATAAGGCATGAACCTCCTCCATTGAGAGGTTTCTATTCTCTATTACCAACCTCCTCAGTTCAGTGTTCACCCTAGCAAGCTACTCCTACTATTGATGGATAAATTTAAATATCTATTATTTCTATGCATCAACATTTCACATGTGATGATTTTTTATAGTCGAGGTCTCATTCTCCTAGTGAGTCTAGAATAAGTCCTTCTGGATGTTGTATGTTATGACATTGGCCAAGGATTGATCAAATACTATTGACTCCTTAGTATAGTCAACTTCTTTCAATTTGGCTTGAAGTTTTTGAAAATCTTCATCTCACGTAATTACTTGGTTGAGTAGTGCAAGATTAACAAGGTGAGCTCTTAGTTTAGCAACTTCCACAACCAAGTATTGGTTCTTAGTTCTAGTTCTTTCAAGTTATCCCTACATGATGATGCATTTTCCCCTTGCCACGAGTAGCTCTGACTAGGTAGCAATAATGGTATCTAAAAGGTCAAAGACATCCAAAATTAGTTGCCTAGTTCCCACTAGTTAGTATAGTAATTCCTCATGCTAGGCGATGCTCAATCTTTCACCAATAGTTCCTATGGACATCTACACATCTCTAAGTGTAAAAATGTTTGGTACAAACACCACAAGTACATTAAGTTCTTTAGCCACTCTATCATCAACCACTTTAGTCACCTTCTCCTACTCATGATGTTGCATCATCAGGACAGTTGTCCACTTGCCCTTCTCCAAATCTATTAGAAAGGTAGCAACATTCCTAGAGATGTCTAGCAATTTTTGCTATTGTGAGAGGAACACCATTACCTCTTGAGTGCTTGGATTCAACCTTGCAGGCACCTACATGCATTGGGCTAAGAAAATTGGTGCTTCATCATCCATCTATCTAATGGTTTATGCCACTTCATTAAGGTGTCTCAAGGCTAGTCTATACATAAATGGGTCACCACCACTCATCCCTACTTGCTACTACTGCTATTGTAAGATCTGCTCTCACAGTTCGTGCATGTGCTCAATGACAATGTCATTCTACAACGTTGTTTTATGAGTGGATGGTGGAGGTGGTGGTTGCTACTCCTCTTCCTAGATTACCTTCATAGGTACTTTATCTTTTATCATCTCTACCTAGGAAATGATTGGATCACATCAAACTATGTCATTAGTGTAGCAGATTATGCCTTCCCTTTTACATAGTTTTCTAATGAGGAATGGAAAGGGAAGTACCTTCCTTCCATGTTCATTCTCCTTGAAGTGGTTCTCTATCTCAAGATAGATTAGCTATGGTAGGTTGACAAGGAATCTTTTGCTTAGAGTGATGCACACATAGGCAAAGAAGGCTATGATATTATTGAGCCTCACCATTGGATTGAGGTGAAAGGTCACAATTTTTAAGTATGCACATTCTACTATGGTGAGCACACCAAACTTCTTACGATTCACTCCATAACACCATTATCTATATTCTTTCTTGATGCTTGGATCTTCCAACATTAAAATTATGCAAGAGTGGCCCCAATTTTAGGCAACCTGAGGGCCTGAGAGATTGCTTTTACCAAGTAAGACACATATATGTCCTTGATTTTGACTGTCGAACTAACCTACCTATTGTTCCAAGAAAGGTATGTCTCTCCCATGTACCTCTTCCCTCTAGAAGTGATGATGGGTTGTATGGGAGAGCTTTGCAATTGACTCTTAACTTCTAGAGGAGAAAACTCCAATAGGGGTCCAAAGTTTAGCTCTTGAAGCACAAATTTTTGAACCTCCTTAGATGTGATTTGCTTGAGGCATGCATCTATCAAGGTGACCTATAGGTTCAATCTTGGCCTTGGTACCTCATCTCAGTGTGATTGTTTTCTCTTAGCCACTTTAGGAATCTATCTAATAGATTCTACTTCAAGCTCCTCTCGAAAAGATCCTATTGTGTGGATTTCTATTTCCTACTCCTAGAGTTATTCTTGGCCCCTTCCAATTCTTGGTTGTTTTTTCCTTAGTTGGGATAATCTTCCCTCCTATGGGTGCTTCCCTTTTTCTGCCATATGTGGTCACAACAGAACCAAGAATTAGCATGTGATGTGTAACTTATAACATTTAGGTACCTTATCTCATTGGGCAGTTACACTTTGGCTAAGTTATGACCATGGAAAATTGATTATTTTAATATTATTTGGTTTAGAAGGTCACTAGAGTTTGTTGGAAAGGTTTAACTTCATAAATTGATGTTTTCAATATTAGTTTATTAGTTAAACCTTTGTGTGAGTTAGAAACATTTCAAAAAGGTTTTCAACAAAAACCTAAGCTTTATGACCCTCACGACATAAAGCTTAACTTTGATAGCTACAAGACTGAAGAACGAGGTTAATCGAACAAACAGTTTGGAAGTTATGGTTCTTCGAAGATTCTAGGCTCTGAAAAATTCAAAAACTTCCCCCTTGGTTGACCACAAATGTGAAAAAATGCCAAGTGTGGCTATGTATTTATAGCATTTTTTTATTGCATTCACAAGGTCTTGTTGACAAGGTCTCATCTACACAACTAGCTCCATTGATGGGGTCCCATCAAAAAAGCTTATAGATAAAATTTTTCAGTTTGAAAAATACAAAAAATAAAGGAGTTAGAGCATGAATTTGGGGTCCTTGAAGAGCCAGAAAAGCCATGAACACAACAAAATACTTGAAGAGGGCATAGATTATTCACAAAAAGGAGTTTTCAATTGGAGAATGAATTTGTATTGGAGAAATGTCATTAAGGAGCACATAGTTGAAACACCACAAAATTCAAGCTCCTAAGTCTCAACTACAAATTTTGCTAAGTGTTAAAACTTGGCAAATTTTTTCTAAGGGTTGGGACTATGCTCCTCACTACTGAGACTACACTCCAGAGTGTAGTCAGTGTAGTTGACATAGAACCCATAATTGCAAGATTTTTCTAAGTGTCAGCAGCAGCTACAAATGTTCCAAGTGTCCTAACTATGCTCTCCCTATTGAGACTACGTTCCAGAGCATAGTCAACATAGTTAGGCTCAGAATGACCAAATTTGCAAATTTTCCTAAGTGCCAATTTGGAGGCTCCTGAGCATGGTTGAGATGAAAGAAACATTTTAGCAAAATTTCTAACTTTTGACACTACACTCTCTACTATGCTCTAGAGCGTAGTTAGCGTAGTTAGCACTAAGGACATCAATTTTGCAATTTTTTTCTAAGTGTTTAGGCTATGCTCTCCCTGTTAGGACTATGCTCTAGAGCATAGTCAATGTAGTCTACACTAAACTTCACTTTTTGCAAAATTTTCCTAACTATTGGGCTACGCTCCAAAGCGTAGTCAACATAGTCATGTCAAACTACCTCTGAAAGCTACCAAAACTCAACATTGGCATACATCTTACGTCCAACATTCCTTCGGTAAGCATCTGGAAAAATTTTCATTTAATTTGCATCCCCCATTTCCCCCTAAATTATACCTATGCTCCACACCACTTGAGAGAGTGGACAACATAGTCCTAAAGCATAGTCTCTAAAACTGCATTGTTTTGCATCATTTTCAAGTACATTGCGATCTGTTTGACACTCACACATGTAGTCTTGGTAGCGTAGTCATAGTCTAGCAATCTCATAGGGTCCATTGAAGCAAACTAGCAGAACACCATTTTGCTTTAGTGGAAGTGTAGTTGGGGCTAGCGTAGTCCTAACTACCTCTCTGCCACATGACACCCAATCATCGATTCACTCTAACCCTAGGCCTATAAATACCCTAGTGCTCCACATCTTAGGGGCTGGCAAATCTGAAATCAAGTGGGCATTTTGACATTTTGAAGTGATCACATAGCACATAGCATACTTAGCATTTTGGGTAGACATTTTTGCACACCACCACGACACCGTTGTATATCGCCAGCATACCATGCACCACTGAAACTTGTGGGACACTGCAACAACAAACCCAGCAAGCTCAGACTTCATTATGACATCAATTTTTTGTAGCTAAACACCCTAAGACTGTGACTATGCTACCTACTATGCCTATTTGTACATCACGTACCTCCTAAATGTTTCTTCACAATTGACTACACTCCCTCTATTTAGGGTGGTGCCTTCCTTTCTTACTTACATTCAGTGCATTTTTCATATTTTCCACTGCATTTTAGCATTCTACTTGCATTTATCATTATTTAAGCACATATTCACTTATTTGCACCCTTGTTTTCATGTCTAAAACCTCTACTACACTCACACCTGCAAACATCGCAGACATCGCAAAACATCACATCTCCCTTTGACATGTATTTCATTGTAACACTTGTAAGTCCTAGTTCGATTGACAAGATTGTTCTAGGCACCCTGCCTCCATTCCTAGTAGGCCCTCGTGTGGAAGCAGGGTTGAGCCTACACAATCACAGACCTCTTAGAGTATCATTCCAGCCTCTAATATTTATGGTCGCTACATTTTTCTGGTGCTAGAAGGAGGACCTTCACCATTTCCTTCTCTATCCATCCCTTGCTTGTCACCTTGCATGCTTTGTATGCCCTGTGTGGAGTGGTTCTTTTCATCAGTTCCCTTGGAACCCGACTTGACAACGCTAGTGTTCACACTTAGGCAAATTTTGGGTCTTCAATAAAGTGTAGCTAGCTCCAATGTAGAAAGCGTAGTCATCTATAAGTGTAGCCCTAGAGTTGGTCATTTTTTAGCATGTTTATGCTTACTAATTTTTCTCTACATTTCAAACTTCACATATTTTATAGTTAGCCATTTTTTTCAACAGCTACATACTTAGCTATTATCTTGCATTTTAGCAATTAATTGTTTTTCCCTCCTATATAGAATAAGAAATATTTTTCATTTTTCCCTTGCACCATGAACCCTAAATAGCCTTCAACCTTTGCTTCAGGTATGGTTAGCTAGCTCATTTAATAAAAAATCTATATTCCCCTTCCTAGGGTTGGGGGCCCTATCCTAGCATAGATGCAATCTTTCTAGTAGCATAACCTACCTCCCAAGATCATGGTGCTCAATGATGAGTAATATAACTTTGTTTGCACAAAACTATAGGTAGGTTTGCCCTTAAACCAGCAAGAAATGGAAGCCAAACATAGTTATGAGCACATGCATCATAACAGGAGGAAATGGTTCTCTTCCAATTTTGACTTTATTTTTCTCATAGAAGACTACTAGGAGATGCTAGACAACCTCATCCACAACATGGACCATGAGGTAAGCACAGACTATGAGAAGCCCTCGAAGAGGAGCTGGATGAGTTTGAGGCTCAATCTAAGCATGAGAACCTATTCCATGCCTCATTCCAGTAGACAGCCTCTACTTTTGTTCCTCCATAGTCCTATAGCCTGATGTCACTGCCCAGGTCAATGCTTATGATGGCAATTCACCAAATACAACAAATGCACCAGAATGTTGCTCTACCTTTTAGCCTTTCCTTTAGCATGCCCTTCATCATCACTTTGTAGTCTACACAACCTTTGCAACCTATTTAGCCTATTCAGCCTGTTCAAGCTATGCAGCCTTCCACAGTGGCAACCATTCTAGCTACGCATCCCTATGTGCACACCATGCATGTTTCTCCCCCGCCATATGCAACTTAAGCATCATTTGACCCACTTGCCATATCATCACCCTTTATAACAACCCAAACCATGAAGTCATGCTGGGGACCAAGTGTTGTGCCCATGGCACAGCCCATGCAGTAGGCATCATGTGTGGTCACACAACCTAGAGTCAAGTCGTAGGCCATCCAACAACCACAATGGGCAATACAACCCATGCAGCCCACTATAACTCCACCTAGCCTAGATCAATCATTCTAGTTGATCAAAAGCCTCATTGAAGAGGTTAAGCGACTCAAAGGTACCTCCTCTAAAACCATCCATGTGATGCACTACTACCAAGATGATCTAATCAATCTTGTAGTTCCACCATTGGCACTACCCATCGAGCTCTTGCTACCATAATTCACCAAATATAATGGTGAAGGGAACCCTACTGCCCATCTAGTAACCTTCCAATCAGAATGCCTCCTACTGCAAGCATGGCCAAACACCATCATTCATGTGCTTGCCATGTCCCTAACCAGTAAGGCACTAGATTGGTACCGCATTCTCCCTAGGGCCTTCATCACTTATTTGGAGGAATTTCTTACCCAATTCATCACTTCTTTGGAGGAATTTCTTACCCAATTCATCACTTTTTTCAAGTATAACTTGAAGTCTAAAGTAACCCTGAATCAGCTAATGCTCATCAAGTAGGATCACTTAGAGCTCATGCAAAAATTCATCTAGCAGTGGAGCACATCACTTAACGAAATCCATGAGCCTATCGCAGAAACACACCTGCTAGCCATCTTCAAAGGTGCAGTAAATGACTTTATCAAGTTGAAATTGTGCTACCTTGTCTCATAGTCCTTAAGCCAACCATTTGCTCAAACCAATAGCATTCAAGATGTAATGGAGGCCAGCAAGGATCCAACCTATGTGGCCTACAAAAACCTACACACAAAGAAGAAGAAAGAAAAGGACAAAGGTAAGCAAGTAACCACAATTGTTGCAACAGTGGCCAATGAGGCTATGCCAACCAACACCAAACCACTAGCCCAACCACCCAAGGCCCTGACCAACAACAACAAGGTGGCTAGCTCTAGTGCAATGGTAAATAACTATCCTACATCATTAGTGGCCATGGAACCAACTATCACAATGCCTAACTTTGAGCACAAGGATTGCTCAAACTACACACTGTTGCCTATTAAGCAATTAGAGCTCTTAAACCAACTAGTTCATGATGAATGCATCCAATACAAGGAAATGTCTGGGGATGCTCACAAGTGACATGATCGATATTGCGAGCTCCTACAGAATCCTTCAGTCACACTTCTTAACAAGCCTCCAATCCCTACGCATTATAGATTGGACTGGTTTTGCCTATATCATTAATTGCAAGGTCACAACACAAACTTTTGCATAGCATTGTAGGACAAGATACAATGCATGATTAATAAGGGTGAGTTGATCCTTGATGCTACCAACCTAGTGCATCCCTAAAACAAAGTAATGGAGGTTTAGAAGGACCCTTTCAATGCAAGCAGTGTAAGGTATGTCATCAATGTCATTAGCATTGATAATGACTCAGAATCAACGCAAGAACCATTCATGGTTCATGTGTCCTCTAGAAACACTAGGGCCCCCTTGACATTAACTAGTTTAAGAACCCCTTTTTTCATCAAAGCACCACCTTGAGCACCCATAACATCCTTTGTGGTCAGGGCCCCATAGCACATTGTAGCAACAATAGCTCAAACACATTTCATCGTAAGGGCACTACAACGTGTGGACTCCCCACCTATTGGGAGTTTGGTGGTGGGAAATGCATCAATCCCTACTCACCTAAGGTTCCATCCTATAGCTAATACCAACAAGTAATTAAAATGACAATTCAAGAGGCCCAAAAAACACCTCACCAATCAAATGCTTAGGTAGAACCAGGAGAAAAGGGTACTAGGCCCACCAAAGAGTATCCCCTTGTATTCTATCCCAATGGTCCAACCAATTTAGGAGGCCACATGACAAGAATGCAACAACGAAGCACTGAAGCTCTAGCAACCAGCAACGAAGCACTTAGGCTTTAAAGCAAACAAAAACAAGCAAAGCCTAAATCTCCTCCATGAGAGATTCATCTTTTGGGTCGCATGGGGGAGATGAAGGCCACCAATAGCAAGGTAGCAAATAACAAAAAATATTTTCTTGACACACTAGCACAAGTCAAGTAGGCTTTGAAACAAAAGAATATAACATTAAGCCTATACAAACTCATAATAACTTCCTCTGCCAATCATGAAGCATTATTGTGCATGTTGAGCTCCATACCTATCATGGAGGACATCCTAGTGGATGAACAATCCATTCATGCTATGATGTTGCCTCCTTCCCCATAGGAATTGAATTCAACACCCCTAGTGTTTTGTGATGAGGTGATCAAGGTGGACCCTGAGAGGGGTCAAGTCATCACCATACCGATGTTTATCACCATCGACGTGGAAGAATGTAGGATCCATCGGGTGCATGTCAATGATAGGGTGGCAACCAATGTCATCCCATATACGGTTGTTGACAAGCTTGATCTTGCTAAACAAATCAAATCGACAATGAAAACATGCCTAAAATCCTTCAATGGGTTTTGTTTCATTATAAGGGGAACTATCACAATAGCCTTTGTGATAGGGGAGCAATTCCCCATCACCATCGAATTCATAGTGGTTGAGGAGATGCCAGGTTTCAACCTAATCTTGGGTAGGCCCTAGTTAGCCTAGCTACGGGCCATCTCCTTCCCAATCCATCAGGAAATCCACCTTCCATATGAAAGTGGAGAGGTTATCATACATGGTGACAACGCAACCCCTCTAACCATCAGCAACATTGATGCTAAACAAAGGTTAGAGATGGAGTTCCTTGCTAATACGCCTTCCACAGAGGATGAAGGCAAAAAATGTGAAGTAGACTAACTCGAAGAGCCAACAGGAGCCTCTAACCCTCCAAAAGACACTTTGTGGGTAGATTTTCCCTTTGACATAACTGATGAAGGTCAAGGTAAGTATTGAATCATACCTTCCATACCCTGCACACCTCCTAACCCACACTAGGTTAGGAAACAACTACATGATTAAGATGTTCCCTTGGTCCAATAAGCATTGGATCCCTACCTACCCCATGTCTACACATTTTTCCTATTTGCATTTTCCTTACATTTTATGTTAGCTTAGTTGTCCACATTTATGCATTTTTTCTTCTTTATGCATTTATTTTCTCTATTCATGCATTTTCGCTAAGTTTACATTCTTGCTTCATTACTTTTTAGTAGTTAGCTTACACATAAAAAACTTCAAAATACATAAACATCATAAAATGCAAAAGTAATAAAAATACGCAGCCCACCATGGCCTTAAACTAGCATCCTATGGCCCAAAAATGACTTAAACTATCACACGGCCCTCCATGGCCTTGAACTAGCATCCTATGGCTCAAAAAGACCTTAAACTATCGTGTGGCCCACCATGGCCTAAAACTAGTGATTAAATCTCCCTTTATCGCATGGCCTAGAATGGCCTAAAACTACCATTATGGCCTACCATGGCCTTAAACTAGCTTTGCATGACCCACCATGACCCTAAACTAGGACCACTTTCCCTTTCAATGCTTGGCCCAAAATGGCCTTAAACTATCGTTGGGGCCTAAAATGGCCTAAAACTATACAACCTGAAATGGCCTAAAACTATTGATCATTTTGCATCAACTCACACATCATTAACATTGAGTGCATAACAATACACTCCATGTAGCAAAAATATCCACTACATCTCATAAAGCAATAGTATTAAATGACATGATCATCAGCATTATACAGCAAAAATACATAAAAATACAAAAATGCCTAATGATAGGGCTACATCAAGATCTGCTTAACCAGTGGCACTGGATGGGGGTGAAGGCTCCTCTTCTTCTACCATGTCACTAGGGCCCATAGTGTCACCTGGTGCCTGTCAACAATAACAACAACAACAAAACATAAAGCTATAAGCAAATGTATGATATGAAACCTAACAAAAAAAGCATAAAAATAAAACAAACTAACCTAAGAGGGTTCTGCATCGACCATGTCTAGAGGTGTGCTATTAAGGCCCCCCTCCAAGCGTTGGAGAATCTCAACCTCTAATTGCAAAGTCCAGTCTTCTTGGCCAAAGTCAACACCTACAAAGATCTTGTCTTTGTCCATGGTAGTCCATCTCGGTGACTACATAGAAAAGGTGGTAAACAAAGCCTTCCCTAAGGGCATGGAAATTTCCTACTCTAGAGAGCCACTAACTCCTGCTAATTTTCTCAACGAACATCTCTAGACAGAAACCCTTGATAGGCTCTTCTTTTAGTTACTACAAATATGTGTATTGCTCATGCTTATAGTGGTGTTTGTGGTCCTTCTACATGTGCCTCCATTTGGACACCTTAGCATTAAAGCTTTGTCACTCCTAGCCCTTCTAGGCAAGCAAATCCATCTGTAGCCTCTACTCGATGATCTCTTGGATAGCCTCATTCTTGCCCCGGATCACCAACTAGTACCTAGTATAATCGATCTCTGCGGTCTACCAGGTACCATCTCATCATGCCTAAGCCAACAAGAAATCATATTGGTATTGGAGGTCCTTGATCTTCATGTTCTAGCTCACCACTATCTCCTAAAGCTTATGCACACATTTGCACAGGTGCTCATTTGAGCACCTACAAGTCCATAATGCTTTCACACTAGAAAGCAGGCATTTGCTAACTACCTTGTACACACAATGAGGCACTTGCTCCACTCTAGGAGGATATTTGAGGATGACATCCACCTTAGCCACCTAGCTCAAATCCCAACAAAGCTTAGAACATGTTAGCATGTAACAAGTAGATCAACATTAGCCACAAACTAACCATAAAATTGGTAAAGAAATGTAAGCAAAACAAAAGCATGCATACTAAGCTTAGGATTCACCTACTATATGCTATCCACCATATCCTCTACAATGCCTTCCATGACGAAAAATTTGTCGAGTGTCTCTACACATGGCTTCATGCGATGGGTAGGCACAGGTGGCAAATCACTGATGGGGACATCCAAGGTTGTAATCCAACATGATGCAATACTTAGCAACAACTAAATATCCAAAGATACAAGAGTGGAAAAATAAAAATGGATGACAACTTAAAGCACTTACCAAGCAAGCCTTTAGGTATGAGTGCAAGGGGTGTCTCCTAGCTACACACCATCAAAGAGGCTGAGGAAATTACCCTCGTCAGGGTGGAACAGCTCCTCTACATCAAACTACTAAAAGGTCTCTATGGCCTCATGCAACTCCTCTCATTGTGCTCCCTCCTCCTCAATGTGAAGAGGGGCTAGCTTTGTTGCTACCATTGTCGCTACTTCAGTAGCCCTCTCACCTAACTCACAAACATAGCATGGTAGCATTAGCATAACATAACAAGAAAACATAAAAATTATAAACATTGAAAACATAAAACAAATGCATCTACATGTGTGCTAACTTGCAAGATCTATGCACAAAGTGGGTATCTTGAGGTGGATTTTCTTGGTGCCCACTTATCCAACTGCAGGGTTAGCCTGCTTTGCTAAGTGTGGCCTCTTGATCTTTGCCTTGGAAGGCCCCATCATTTCTGCAATGTAATGATTAGCCTTGCTCATGTCCCCAATAATAATTGGGGGACACTCACCCATGTTCTCATGGGAATAATGTGACTATTACCTACCCAAATGACCTTTGACATAACTGGGTACAACTCATTAATCCCTTCTGGGGGGTCCTACGTGCAAGTGGTTGCAAAAAAGTGCCTAACCCAAGGCTTGCACAGCTAGTCACAATCTTGTACTATCCAATGCCCACTATCTCAAACCACCAAAAACTCCATAAACCTTTGTAGATACACCGCGAAGAACATGAAGTGCATGTCAAACCTCACTTGGAGGCTGTAGTGAATTCTAGTGATCTCTGCTTATAGTCTACTAGTGAGGAAAGAGGCCCAGTTGAACTTCATGCTCTTCTCCAATACCTCCCTTATCACCTGTGCCTGCTCCACCCCAAGGATTTTTCCTTAGAAGAGAAACTTCTAAAAGGCATGGGCACAAAAAAGAGGATAGAGCTCCTAGATCTTAGGCACATGCATGCCTCTAATCATGATGCCTTTGTGAGATTAGGCGATTTCCAACCACTTCTCAATCTCTCCTTTGTAGTCCACCTCTCTGCTAGCCTTGTCAATGACCAAAGGATCATCAGAGGAAATGCCAAAGAGGTATGTAAATAAAGCATTGCTGAGGTCCAAGACTACCCTCACTTCGTGCATGCGGGTGATGAAGAGGCATGCATCGCTACTAAAATTGTCAATAATGGTGACCATTTCAGCTACCAAAATGCTTGGGCTAAGGGTCAAGAAAAGTTCCATCAACCCAGCACACATGAGTCAACTAGTCAACACCTCTAAGGCCTGATGGCATAACCAATGTTGTGCCCCCTCCACATCACTATACTTCATGATGAGGGTGGCCTCACTGTGGCCTGTGGTGACTACTGTCATCTCTCCTAAAGCAATTGTAGCTATAACATAGGCAAAATTAATGTTAGTACTATGCAAGGGTAAATTAGTAAGTGCATGTGAGTAAGTTTAAAATCTGAACAACAAGTGCTTACATGGATCAAATAGTGTGCATAATGGAGGTGGTGGTGCAACTCTCTCCTCATCGTGAAGCCCCTAATCATCAACTTTAAATCTGGCATCAAGCATAAGCAATTAATGATTAGCAAACTTAGCGGGGGCCAATAGTAAGAGACATAATACAAAATCATAAGAGCACTAACCACACCCCTCCCCCCCCCATGGAGAATACCATTCTAGGTGGATTCTAGAATAGGGTATGCACATGTAGGGCAACAAAGAGGGTGTTTCTCTTATTATAATAGGAGAACTCTGGCATTTCCTAGATCCTAGATAAGGGATGAGTGCCCCTAGGGCCTTGCCTCAAACCACTTACTCTATCATCACCAATCGTGGGCTCATCGGACATAAATTTCAATATGTCCCAGTTGGCCCTTTGTAGCAATGTCTTAGTGATGGCACCCATAGCCTCCATTGCAAACTATGACCACATGATCACACAAAAGTGCCATAGCAGGAAAGCTAGGAACTCGAATTCCCCTAGCCAAAACCATACCACCTAATGACCTAACTTCATATCTAGTGCAAGCATGTTAGGCATAGGCTCACTCATGTAGCAAACAATGCTGACAAGCTTTATGACAACTAGGATGGGCTTTAGCAAAACCCTACAATTGCACAACCAAACGAACACAGTGTTAGTATATAATAGATGCACTTTGGCAAAAAAAAATACATTAATTTACACTAGAAAAAATTAGCATGGCATAGCATAACTTATAAAAAGCATCCTAGGGCCCCCTAGACCCCATGGATATAGGGCATCAACATACACATTTAACACGCCTGGTACTCACTAGGGTAAAGTATGTTTTTATAGTGTTAGCATTTTTTTTTTTGCATGTTCACACATCTAGCATTACACTTTACATGTTAAGTAACCTAGCATTAGCATCTCAAATTTTCAAGTTTAACACTTTTACATAAAAAATTTTAAATTTTTTCTAACTTTGGGCTACCTCTGGGAGCGTAGTCCAAAAATTCAAGTTTTTTCTAACTCTACAAATACTAACTATGCTCTAGTAATTAGAGAACATAGTCCCACCACACAAAAAATCTAACTACTAGTTATGCTCCTAGGGAGCATAGCCCTAAATTTTCACAAAAATTCCTAGCCCCCCAAAAATCTAAAAGTTTTCAAAAAACATCTTTTGAACTAACTATTGGACACCACAATCTTTACCACATGCCCTACCTTACAAGAAGCACCAACTACCAAACCCTTATCCTTTCCATGAGCTCACTAGGAAACAAGAAAAAATGAAATTCTCCAACTTGCCTTAGCCCTAAAGATAGTTTCTCACAGCCATCACTGGTGCTACCATCCCTACCCCACACATAACAACCATAAAAAATAATAAAAATAGGGTAAAAATAGTGGGCAAGAGCCCTCCATTGTGTGCTACACCTTACATTCCATAGCCAAACCCTCATCCTTGCCTAGCGTAGGAGACGCAACAAAAAATAACAGTGAAATCTACAAAAGAAAAGGCATTATAGAAACTGCAGCAATGGCTCATCGTGCCCTGACTCTGCAGGTGGAAATCCTAAGGCCATTTCCAAAACCCCAATCTCTTGCCCTACCTGCCCCACAAAACCAAAAAAAAATAGGAACAAATTTCCTACAGGCCGATGGCCTTATCGTTTTTCCTACAGCCACTCTAGCCACCTCAACCTAAACCCTTGCCTAGCCGATGCGTAGAGCACACAAATAGAAAAGAAAACCTCACTCCCTGAGGCCTTTGCAATGTGCACTTCTTCATAGCCATAGTGGCCCAAATAGATACGGTGGCGGTAGCCCTTGCCATGGCAAGGCACCACCAAAATCAAAACCCAAGCCCAAAATTCCTAAGTCCCAAGATAAATGTAGAAAATAACAAAGGGATGAGCATAGTCAAGGTACCTAGCAATAGGTGGTGCCCTATGCTTCTCTACATGTACCTGTGGTAGGAATCTAAGAACTCACTCTCCCTCATCCACATTGGCTAAGTCAAAGTGCTAACATCCACTTCGGTATGACATGTTGGTAACTACGCTCTTGCAACTACATTATGCTCTACAAAGTTCATTTTTTACCTTTGACAATGACAAATTCACCAAGGGGAAAATGTGCCTTTCTATCCTTGGGGACCACTTAAATTTTTACCTACCTAAGACTACGCTCAACAAAATAGAGCATGGTTAGGTGTGAGTGTAGTCACTAGAGTTAGAAAATTTTTTTGATTTTTTAGTTGTCTCTGAACTTAGAAAAATTTTAAACTTTTCTTATCACCCAATGGATGTCTGAGCTAATTTTACTTTTCCGATTTGCTAGGCCTCACTCCAATGATGCACTCAGTGCATAAAACCATCCTCTATGATGTTAAACTGGCATTTTGCCATCTACTACAATGTTAAACTAGCATTTTACTATCTACTACAACATTAAACTGGCACCTGATGGTTTCCTAAGACCATAAACTGGCATTTCACAGTCCGTTAAAACCTTAAACTAGTGACCCCATGGCCTACCGAGGCCTAAAATTGGCTCACATATCCCTTGCCTTTAAAATTGCATCTACATGCTTAGGTAAAACTTTATCACATTATTTTCTTTAACTATGCATATTTCTCTCATTAAGATAGGTACAGCTTGACATTTTTTTGGTTGTTTTTGTAGGATTATTTCAGGATTCACAACATGATTACATGCGAGCATCTTCACTCACTGCTGATCCTTACTGGGCCACATGATGATCTAACATGATGTCTCGACCTGCAATGCCTACATCTTAAACCCATAGCCTATGATGAATACATAACATCTGTAAAGGCACCACTAGATTGATCAAACCATCTAGTTAGGGCTCTAAATCTAGAGGCAAGTGACATCACTGATCTCCTCATTGAAGTCCACATAGTAACACCTAGTGGCAAGGCAAAAACATTGAAACTTAGTTCTTTATTAGAACCTTAACATGCTCAAAACATCACAAAAGTACTTAACAAAAACATCAAGGCATTCACATGGTCTTATGAAGACATGCAAGGCCTATATCCTCGCGTAGTGCAACACAACATAATCCTCAATCCTAGCATAAAACCAATCAAGCAAAAAGTTCACAAGGTTAGGCCTGAGGTGGCGTTGGTAGTCCGTGATGAAATCACTAAGCTCTACAAAGCTAGTTTCATCCAAGTTGTTGACTATGCAGACTGGGTCTCCAACATCATGTTTGTACCCAAGAAAAATGGAAGTATATGCATTTGCATAGACTTATGGAACATCAACAAGGTAACCATCAAAGACAACTTCATGTTGCCTAGTATTGACCAACTGGTCAATACTATGGCTAGTCATGCCTTGTTGTCCTTCATGGATAGGTTCTCAAGTTACAACCAAACTTAGATCAACCCAAAGCACTAGCTTAGTACTAAACTTCATGATCCCTTGGGGTACATTTTGCTACACAATGATGCCCTTTAGACTTAAAAACATAGAAGCAACTTATCAATGATCCATGGCATACATCTTTAGTGATTACCTATTAGGTCTGCTCAATGATTACATTGAAAATATATTGGTTAAGTCCAAAGCATCACACAGCCATGTAGGTGACTTAGGCTTTGTGCTCAACCATTACCTCAAGCATGAACTTAGGCTAAATCCTAAGAAATGTTTCTTTAGTGTCAAGATAGGCCACATGCTAGGTTTTGTAGTATCTAAAGTAGGCATACGCATAGATCCCAATAAGGTTAAGGTCATTATCAACTTAGCACCACTAACTAACCTTAAGGAGCTACAAGGGTTACAAGGCAGACTACAATTCATACGCAGGTTTATCACACAGTTGACCAACAAGTTCCAACCAATGCAACACTTACTCAAAAAAGAAGTTCACTTTGAATGGATGGCTCAATGCCAAGAGGCATTTGATAACCTTAAATGGGAGTTGGCTCAACTACCAACAGTATATCCTCTGCAAGGAGATAAACCATTCTACATCTACCTTGCTACCTCAAATGCATCCATCACTTCTTTGCTTTGTCAAAAGTGAGACAATGGTACAAAGGTCCCCATATACTACCTAAGCCATGCATTAGTTGCCTATGAATTAAAGTACAATGATGTAGAAAAGACTTGCCTCGCCTTAGCATTTGCACTCAAGAAGTGGAGGCATTATCTTTTCTATAGCCAAGTCAACGTCATCTACAAGAGCAATGTACTCCAAGCCATTATAATGAACATCTACGAGAGCAACCGCATAGCATGCTAGAAAGCAATAACTATAGAGTTTGACCTACATTACATTGCATAAGCATCAACCAAAGGTCAAGCGATAGCCACATAACCTACGGCTTCCCCGATCAATGACCAACCAATAATAGATCTAGAATTTTCAGATGAGCATGTCACTAATATAAGCCAAGTGCCTGATAACTTCAAGGTAATGGTTCTTCAATCTCTCAAATGGGTAGTACTGCTACCGTAGTCATGTTCCCCTCCAGGAGATCTAACCCTTTACATATCATTTCACATTTCCATGCACCAAAAACATGGTAGAGTATGAGGGTCTCCTTTGAGGTATCTTAGCAACTCGCTACCTAGGGATACAAAACCTAGCAGTCTGAGGTGATTCGCAAGCAGTTGTCAACCAAGTCATAGAGGTTTATGCTTGTAAAGCCAAACACTTGAAGCCTTATTATGACTTAGCTAAGCACTTGCTCAAGCAATTTGTAACTACTGATGTTTAGCATATCCCTTATAATGAAAACTCCATTTTCAATGCATTAGCTATGTTAGCCTTACACATTGTACCTAAAATTTTTCATGCATTGCCCACCACAATGGTAGATTACACTATGCCTATCATGCAAACAACCAGCATTGCATCTATAGCCACAGTAAGCACGACCCATGTAGTAGAGTGGTACAATAAAATCAAGTCATACCTTCCACATGATGAACCTTTGCAACATCTAACCACTGCCTAAAAGGATGTAGTGTGTAAGAGATCGCAATAGTATATCATCATAGGTGATAGCACTTTGTGTCGCTGGTCCTATGACAGTGTATTGTTAACATGCATTAGTGACAACAAAGTGAAGATGATCATTGAACAAGTCCATGAGGGACTCTGTGGAGGCCACATAGCACCCAGGGTAATGGCAATGAAGATTAGATGCTTAGGCTACTATTGACCTTACATGGAGCATGATTGTGTCTCCAAGGTCAAGACATGCGACATGTGTCAATGGCATGGTAACCTCATGCACGTTCCACCTACTAAACTACACACAAAGTAGATCACATGGCCATTCCAATGTTGGGGGTTGGACATCATAGGACCAATAACACCTAAGTCCTTCATAGGGCATAGCTTCATTATAACTACCACTAAGTATTTTATGAAGTGGGTTCAGGCTATTCCCCTTAAAAGGACCACATTGTAAGGTTTGCAAATTCATACTTGATAACATAGTGTCCCATTTTGGTTCTCCCATGACCATAGTCACGAACAATGGACCATAGTTTAGCAATGCTGAGACCAAAGCCTTTTGTAAATGCCTTGGAATCAAACATTACTTTTCGTTGTCCTACTACTTGCAAGCGAATGGTTAAGCGAAGGCCACAGACAAGGTCATCGTCAATCTTCTAAAGAAAATGCTTAACCGTAGTAAACAGTAATGGCACAAGTAATTGATCTACGCACTCTAGATCTACCACATGACATAATGAATTACCACAAGTAAGATGCCATACAATTTTGTTTATGGATCTAAAGATATCTTGCCTCTTGAATTGCAGGTCCCATTGCTCTATGTTATCCTCTCAAGCTTTATTGACGAAGCTCAAAATGATGAGTCAAGAACCATCAACCTCAACTCGATAGAGGAGGAGCACATGCAAATGCTTGGTTAAATCAAGTGGTACGAACAAACACAATGGTAGAAACACTATCATAATCAGCACCAACACTCAATCAAGGAGGGGGACCTAATCATCAAGATCATTCACAAACCCATAGATAAATTCTCAGCCAACTAAGAAGGGCCTTTCTTGGTCGTCAAGGCTTATGGAAATGGAGCATTCAAGCTTGTTGACCATGATAATAACAAATTTTCCAATCCGGTGAACCACTCATACCTGAAGTCGTATTACACCTAGTACGCAATGCCACATTAATGATAAAGCAAGGTAAGTAAGAGTCCGCTATGACTATAAACTAGCATAACAATAGTCTACTAAAACTATAAAATAGCATAGCAATCATCTGCTATGATGCTAAACTGGCATAGACCATCCTTAGACCACGATGCTAAAACTAGCACCCACAACATTCATCCACCATGATGCTTAAACTAGCATAGCTCATCCTTGCATCATGACATTAAACTAGCACAACATCCATCATCTATTACAATGTTGAACTAGCACACGGTAGTCTACTAGGACTTTAAACTAGCACATCATAGTCTGCCAGGACCTTAAACTAGGTTCACAATCTAGTAGGATCCTAAACTAGCACAACATACAATCTACCAAGACCTTAAACTAGGTTCACAATTCAACACACAAAGTTCTATGGATAAGTGAGCACATATACTTCCAACTCTTTGGCATTCACCCACACCTCGTGGGTAGGGCAAGGGACTGTAATTCCAAAATGGAGTTCACATCATCAAGAGAGGCCTCTAAAACATTTGTAGTGTTACTACCCCTTGGCATTTTTTTGATCCCCCAAAAATGCCCTTGGACATTTTGCTGACCTTCCGAACCTCCTAGCATGGTCACCAATAGTACCAAACCTAGGTTGCACTAACATTACCAACCTTGGTTATTTCATTATTGGTTAGAGCTCTTATCGTCAACACAACCTACTGGACTAGTGGTAGTATCATGGCCCCCACCATTTTGCTACCATCCTCCAACCCTCACCATTGCTCAACCTTAGAAGTATTTTCAGCATCCTAGCTCTCTACCATTTTGCTGGCTTTTTGAGCTCCTATCCTTGGTGTGGAGTCTTGAGCACCTACATCACCATCACCCTCTATCATTTTGCTAACCTCTTTGGGTGCTCGCCTTTAGTATGGCTACTAGAGCTTTTGCAGCCTTCTCGCTCTGGCACCTACACTAGTTTTCCTGTACTAGTTCTTCAAGCTCTTGTAACTAGTCTAGCCATTACAACACTTGTAACACATTCACATCTAGTAGTTTGCTCTCATCTCAAGTCGTGTGGTTGTTTTCCTATCTTCTCTATGTTGTATTTATAGGACGAAGCCTCAAAGGTGGTCATGCAAAGACGCATCTTGTCACAGCAACAAGTCACCACATTGCTCTAATGTGCATAATTGGACTAGCTAAGCTACTCAAGAGTGCATGTTTCTATTACCTCTTTATAGCCTACTTGCATTCACCCCTTTTACCTTGCATTTCCTTTCTTTCCCCTACATCACCAAGTTTGCAACCCCTTCGATGCATATGGCACCCTCTTTACATCAACCGTAGAACCCATAACAGATGTAACGTAACTCATCCTATGGGAAGCCTCTGTGGGCTGGTCAAAGCCTAAGCGGATGTAACGCAACTCATCCTGGGAAGGAAACACCTATTCTATAAATGCAACAAGGTTGCACTAAATCCAAGCCATTAGGTGGCATGTAGCCCACCTAACGAAAAGCATCCTACAACTAGCACCTCATAAGGTGCAGAACCCAAAGTAGGTTCATCGTAGCCACAAAAAAAACAAGAGCAAAGAGAGTAGGGAAAAAACATGTCCCTAAGAAAAGTTAGTAGAGCTACAATTTCACAACTGGTCCAACCCTGAATCTACATCAACCTTCTCATAAGCACTCTAATGAGAGGTCACTATTTTGGTGATAAGCCATCCTAGTGTTGCATCTTGTAGTTTCACACCATTTGCATTTCATTCCCTTGTCATCCCCTAGCACATTTCCTACATCCTTTATCCTTTATCTCCAACATACCATTACCCTTAGCACTCTTGAGCATGACAAAGAAACACTTAGTTAGGTACTAACAAGCGATGTTGGTGCCAGGCCTATTGTGGTGTCTTGCATTCTTTGTTGACATCTCTTGGGCCACTCCTTTAGATGTTAACAAAGAGAGGCCAATGAAACACCACAAAATTCGAGCTCACAGGTCTCAACTACAAATTTTGCTAAGTGTCAAAACTTTACAAATTTTTTTGAAGTGTTGGGACTATGCTCCTCACTGCTAGGACTATGCTCCAAAGCATAGTTAGCATAGTTGATATAGAACCCAAAATTACAAGATTTTTCTAAGTGTCAATAGTAGCTATAAATGTTCCAAGTGTCCTAACTATGCTCTCCCTACTGGGACTATGCTCCAGAGCATAGTCAGCATAGTTAGCCTCAGAATGACCAATTTTGCAAATGTTCCCAAGTGTCAAGCCAAAGGCTACTGAGCATGGTTGGGATAGAAGAAACAATTTGGCAAAATTTCTAACCTATGGCACTATGCTCCCTACTATGATCTCGAGCATAGTTAGCATACTCAACACTAAGGACATCAATTTTGCAAGTTTTTTCTAAGTGTTTGGGCTATGCTCTCCCTGATAGGACTATGCTCCAAAGTGTAGTCAATGTAGTCTACACTAAACTTTACTTTTTGCAAAATTTTCCTAACTATTGGGCTACACTCTAAAGCATAGCCAATGTAGTCATGCAAAACTACCTCTAAAAGTCATCAGAACTTAGCACTAACCTGCATCTCAACTCCAACATTCCTTTGGCAAGCAAGATCAACAATTTGCATTTCATTTACATCCCCCATTCACCCCTAAATTGTACCTACGCTCAACACCACTCAAGAGAGTGGGCAACATAGTCCTAGAGCGTAGTCTCCAAAACTACATTGTTTTACACTATTTCTAGGTACATTGCAGTCTATTTGGCACTCGCACATGCAATCTCGGTAGTGTAGTCATAGTCTGGAAGTCTCACAGGGTCCATTGGAGCACACCAGTAGAACACCAATTTGCTTCAATGAGAGTGTAGTTGGGGCTAGCGTAGTCCCAACTACCCCTTTGCCACATGGCACCAAATCTATGATTCATGCTAACCCTTAGCCTATAAATACCCTAGTGCTCCACATCTTAGGGGTTGGAAAATCTAAAATGAGATGGACATTTTGGAATTTTGAAGCAATCACTTGGCATAGAGCAAACTTAGCAATTCAAGTAAACATCGTTACACACCACCATGGCATTGTTGTACACCACCTAGCAAATCGTGCACCACCACAGCTTGTGGGACATCATGGTAGCTAACCTGGCAAGCTCAAACTTCATGGCAACATCTATTCTTCATAGCCAGTCACCCTAAGACTATGACTACGCTACCTACTACACTTGTTTGTACACTACGTACCTCCTAAACTTTTCTTCGCAATTGACTATGCTCCCCCTCTTTGGAGTGATGCCTTCCTCTCTTGCTTGCATTTGGTGCATGTTTCGTATTTTCCCCTACATTTTAGCATTCTACTCACATTTTTCATTGTTTAAGCACATATTTACATGTTTGCACTCTTGTTTTCGCATCTGAAACCTATACTATGTTCACACCCATGAATACCGCTAACATCCCAAAACATCACATCCCCCTTTGACATGCATTTTATCGTAACACCCATAAGTCCCAGTTTAATCGAAAAGACCATTTTGGGCACCTCACCTCCTTTCCCAGCAAGCCCACATGCAAAATCAAGATCAAGGTTGTGCAATTGTGAACCTCTCAAACTACCATTCTAGCCTCTGATGTTTTTGATCACTACAATAGTTAAATGCAACTAATGGGACATATAAAGGATTTGATTGCAAAAATACCTAAGGATAAGGAACTTAACTAGCACGACTAAGATAAATGCAAGTGGCACCTTCCCAAAGTAGGCTCATACCCTTGTTGTCCTTACATATCCTCAAACCAAGGAGTCATTGGGTCCCGTAGTTAATTAATGGTTATGGAAAGTTAAGAACCTAATACAAAAGAATCTACCCAAGAATTTTGAAACATCAAACTAAGACATTAAACAAGACATGGAAAACTAGAAGTAAGGTGAAATTATGAGGAGCATTGATGGATGAGAGAGAGAGGGAGATGGAGTTCTGGATCCTGGTCACATGAAGTCCCTTATGAATTTTGTGGTTAAATGACTTGATAAAGTCCATCCTTAGTCTAGATCAAAACCAACCTCTTCTAGTGACTTCACATCAATACTCTAAGATTAATTCATCTCTTTAAGACACAAGAATGCTCCCACAGATCAATCACCATTCCTAAAAGAGAAGAGAAGAGAAGCAAGAAGTGAGAAATGGTCTTAGCTAGAGGGGACCTTCAGGCATGGGTAACATGTCTTTCTAGTCCCATGAAAGTGCTTGTAGCCTATTCTTGTGTCTAAGGGGTGTTCTTTAAATTTCCATGTCTTTTTTCTCTTTTTTTCTTTTTTCTTTTTTGAATCTTATGTTGTTATCTATTTTTGGATGGGAACCACACCATGCAAAGACTTTAACTTCCTATTATTGGTTGACAGTGGAATAGTAAGAAATCCATAAAAACATCCATGCATTCAAGAGGGTAGGTAATTATAGAGAGTATCAAATCCCCTTGAAGTCACACCCTTGTCAACCTATTTAATCCTTCCCAAGTTTGAAAAATATCAAGGTCACAAGTTCATTAAAGTTCTTATTAAAGAAGGAACCTCGTATTTCCAAAACAAGGAACACCATAGAATTTACTGGGTAGGTGGATGACATGAACTCACTACCTATTCCATGAAAAAGAAACTATGTCTTAGTTATCAATACCAAAATTCAAAGATAAAATTTAGACATTAGAAATCAAAAACATGAAATACAAACCACCATTAGCAAACAGCTATAGTATCATTGTGTCCTGTTAACAATAAAGGAAACGAAAACAAACATTAGAAAAACATAAGAAAAACACAAACCAAATTAAAGTAAAATATAAAAGAAATTGTAAAATATGTAAGAAAGAGAAAAATATACTAATGATGTTGTAAAAAAAACATGTATTGTGTGATTAGCGTGAATGGCCATCTTCTCCATGACTGATTTGAAAGAAGGAGATCCAAAATATTAACTGTGAGTGTTCCTTTGAGGAGGTGTTGCTAGCACTGGCTCTCTTGGGTTCATGGAAAGCTTTAACTTATTATGTATTGACCAATAGTTTCTTGTTTGGGCTTCAAGTTTGTAGATCAGCATGGTCCTAGAAGGAAAGGTTTCATAGATGATGTAAGGTCCTTCCCACAATGTTTAGAACATAGTTCATTGTGGCACATGTGTGGGGCTCCAATAAAGAACCTTGTCTCCTGGTTGAAATTTTATCTTCCTTATTTCGAGGTCAGGGTGTTGCATGTTGAATGCTTTTTGCACTTCATTCAAGGATAAGGCCATCAATATATTCTCATCTAACATGTTAAGGTTGATTAGTCTTTCTTTCTATGCTAGATTAAGGTCAAGGTCAAGCTCACAAGTTGTTGAAAATGTATGGAGCTTGGATTGAATAGGAAGAGTTGGTAGTTTTTTGTACACTAACTCATAGGGAGAATAGCCTATAAAGCATTTCTTGGTTGAGTGGTAGCCCCAAAGGGCATCATTAAGTTTAGTGATCCAGTCTCTCCTATATTTGCTAATTGTTCTTGTTAAGATCTTAGTGATCTCCGTATTCGTAACCTTAGCTTGACTATTGGCTTGGGGGTGTTAAGGTGTTATTAATTTATGTTCTACCCCCAAGAGTTGCATGAGCTTCTAAATGGTGGTACTTGTAAAGTGAGTACCAATGTCAAAAATCGATGCACATTGCACTCCAAACCTATTTACAATAGGTTGTTGCACAAACCGAGTAGCTATAGAAGATGTACAATCAATGATAGCTACTACTTCTATCAATTTCATACAATAGTCAACAATAACTATGATGTACATCTTTCCATTTTACATGGGTGTGATGGGACTCATGAAGTCAATGCCCTAAATGTCAAAGGGTTCCAACGATTAGATCCATTGTTGAGGATCCTCCATATGAGCAATCATCCCACCATCATGTTGGCAACATTCATAAGAGCAAATGAATTGATGAGTATCCCTAAAGAGTGTTGGCCAATAATACCTTGCCATTAGGATTTTAATGGTCATGCATCTCCCAACATAGTAGCCCCCACAATGACCCTCATGAGCATCTTGAAGGACATGCAATTGGTCAGCATCAGGAACATACCAACAAACTAGGCTATTAGTAGACACCTTGTAAAGGTATCCATTGATCTCCATAAAGTGTTTGGCCTAATGAAGAAACTATTGTTTCTTCCTACTATCTAGCTCTTATGGCATCTCTTGAGTGAGAAGGTAGGTAAGGATGCCACTGTACCAATTAGGTTCATTGGGCACTTGTTCAATTATAGCACAGAAAAGAGGAGTTCATGAGGAAATTAATCAAAAAGTGGGCTCTCCTCCTCTTTGTTTTCCCATTGCAACCAAGACAAATAGTTGGTGACCACGTTCTCACTTCCCTTTCGGTCTACCATCGTAAGATCAAATTCCTACAAGATCACCAATCACCGTATGACATGGGGACTCACCATTGATTTATTTATAAGGAAGCAGATGGCACTGTGGTTTGTATGCATGAATACTTTGTACCCAAGCACATTGTGCCTAAATTTTTCCAATGCATATACCGCCATCATCAATTCTTTCTCTGTCATGATGTAATTTAGTTGTGCATCCACAATGCTTCAACTCATACAATGAATGTAATAAGGATGTTTCTAATTGTCTAATTATGTGAGCACATCTCCCAACACATAATTTGATGTGTTCATCATGATATGGAATGGTTTGGACTAGTTAGCTGCTCATAGAGTTGCAATTTCCATGAGCTTTTTCTTGAGGTGCTAGAAGCATTCTCACATTTCTTCGTCTAGAAAAATGGAGCATCCTTCTTTGTCAGTTCCACCAATGATTTAGCAATCTTAGAGAAATTCTCTATGAATCGTTGGTAGTAGCCAGTATGACCAAGGAATGACCAGACATCTTTGACAGTTTTTGGTGATAGGTAATTCCTTGGATGACCCTTATTTTTTCAAGGTCCACTTCAATCCCTGCTTATGATATTCTATGCCCCCAAGACAATGCCCTCTTGGATCATCAAATGGCTCTTTTGCCAATTGAACTAAAGGTTGGTCTCCACACACCTTTTCAATACTTGCTCAAGGTGATCGAGGGCTTTCTCAAATGTAGCGTCATAGGTGGAGAAGTCATCCATGAAGACTTCCATCCTACTACCAATTTTTTGTTAAAAGATGCTTAGGACAAGGCATTGGAAGGTTTTAGGAGCATTGCACAAGCCAAATAACATCTTTTTATATGCAAAATTCCCCCAAAGATGGTGTCCAACACCTGGTTCACAAATGGCAATGGAAAATGATCTTTGTAAGTCACCATGTTTAATAGCCTAAAATTGATAGATACCCTCCATTTTCCACCTTTCTTTGGCACTATCACCAATGGGCTAAGCCACTCACTATCCATAATGGAATAGATGAACCTCACCTTGAGGAGTTGTTCAATCTCCTCCTTGACGATCTACTTGAGTTTGGGGTTCAACCATCGTTGCAGCTAGCTCTTTGGCTTCATGGAAGGATCTGTATAGATGTGGTGCTAGCATATGCTTGGATCAATTCTAATGAGTTCAAGATATGACCAAGTAAAGCCTATTGGCCACTTGTTGACAACCTTTAACAACTTCTCTTTTTGTTCAAGAGAAAGGCTAGAATTGATTATCACTAGCTTTCCATTATTCAAGAAAGCATATTCCATGCTAATAGGTAGAGTTTTCAACTCTAAGGGCTCCTATTTAAAGTTCTCAAGGATTCCCAACTCTCCCCAATAAGTGTCATCAGATTCATTAGAGAGTTGGCGATGGATCTACTCCATCTCATCCATGCCTTTAATGTAGGCACTTGTTAGTCTCTCAGTTAGTTCCATGCAAAGTGTTGAGCTACTATCAAGGTTAGCTATTAGACACTGGGTATCTTTCTATTTCATGATTGCTACATACATGCACCTTTGAATTTCAAACACATCTACATACTATCTACATGTTGTGATGGATGTACTTTTTATGGACCATAGTTTCTACACATAATTGCATCCTATGTCACTATGGTCGATGCATGGAACTCTCTTCTTCTTTATCTTTTTGAATACATTTTCCTTGGAAATATCCAATGACAGGTCTTTGATTTCCAATTGTGCATCAATGGTGCTCAACCAAGCCCTTTCCATGATGAATGGGAAATCCCCTTTGCAATTATCAACACAGATCATTAGGAAGTCAATAGGATAGGACCACCCATAGATGGTGATCACAATGTCCTCCATCAATCTCAAAGGGACAATGAAGGACTAGTCTGCAAACTCAAGATGAATGTTGCTCTTTTTCAATGGAGACAGGTTCTAGGCTTTGTACATCTCATGAGAAATCAGATTTACAATAGAACCTAAATCTAGAAGAGCCTTGTAAGGCTCATTTCCAATGATTTGTAGGTAAACAAGGGGACTCCCAGGATCAAATCTTTTCCTAGGAAGATGGATAGCCTTAATCCAATTGATTGCCACATGGGTCAACATGACAATATGCACTTTGGGAGGCATTTGGTTTGAAGGGTTCTCAAATGAATTTGTAGAGGATGATGGAGAAGCAAGGTCTTCAGTTGTAGCTATATGTAAGGGCTTTATGGAATTGTTGGTTTGGAAGAAAGGTCTTTTTTTGGGATTTATTTTCTGAACCACTTGGTTGAGGAGCCAACTATAAGATAATGGCTCTAGTGGTGTTATGTTGTTGTGGATGGGCTAGAATTTCACCTTGCATTGATGGAAAAGGTGGTAATTAAGTTGATGGTGGGGAACATGTGAAGAAGGATGAGGAGGATAATGAGGAAATTGGGATTTCCCTCTTGGAGATTGGGCTTTGTAGTACTCAAGAGGGTAGTAGTGATGGTAGAATGAAGCATGACTAGAAGAGTCATGCAAAGAAATGGGCTATTGAACATAGTACCCATATGGATTAGGCTACTAGTAAGGGTACTATTGTCTTGGTGATGACACCCCCCATGACTATGGGTGCTAACACTGATGGTACTTCTTATAAGGTTGTGGTGGAGCTCCGCTTGGATAGTAAGCTTGTTGGTGGAACTACCTAGGGTTGCCTCGAGGATACAAAAACCTTCTAAGTGCTTACCTTCTTGCCAATCTAGGATTTAGAGCATACACCCTAGATTCTTGCAAGTGTGACACAATGGGGCAACATCCCTTAGGATGTTCGTATTGGCAAATGTTACATCCACCATCATCATTTTTTTTGGACTCCATAACCTCCTCTACTATAGTAGCCTTGTCCTTACTCCTTGGGTGGGCATATTCAGGTTCCTTTCTTCTCATGTGATCACAATTACTACTTTGCTCTTTGGATTCCTCTACTATTTTTAAAGCGATTTGAAACTTTTCATCCAAAGAGTCCCACATTTTATCTACCTTGGCCAAAATTTTAGAAATAGAATTCTAAATCAACAAGGTTTTTCATTACACCACCTAATCAAGTGATGCCTCCTCCTCTTTATCACAAAACTAGACCTCCCTTTTTCTGATGGAAGGGTATCGATTGTACTCCTCTGTAGTTTCCCTTTTTCTCAACTCTCCTTCTTCTTTGGCAACCTACTCTATCAACATTTGAATCTAATGGGTGCTTAATTCTAAAAGTCTCCCTTGGGAATAGACCCCAAGAGTTCTCCATGTTTCTATTCGAAGCCCATCTATGATATGGAAAAGCTGCTTCCTTTGAGAATACCCTTGGCCAGGACATTAGTGCAAAAGGGAATAGTACTAACCCATAGCTGCATCCAAGGGTTTATGTATTCCTTATTTCCAACCTTGGATCTACTTTCTTAGGTTGGACACTCAAGAGTATGTTTGATACTTGTTGTTGAAGAGCTCAAGCATCGTACTCCATCAATGGATTGATTCCAGCTCCAAAGACCAATACCAACTTTCAACTTCTTTAATGAGTGTCCTAGGAAATAGCTTTAATTTTTGTCATTTATTCTCCATGTTATGTAAGCCACAGGCATCATGAAAGGTTTGAAGATGGTTTTGTGGATCTGAGTTGTATCCCCCTTCGAACTTGGGGATATTGTTCATATACAGCTACTTGATTCTACTATCTTTCACATGCCTTGTTGGAATTCTCATTGCCTTTGTGATGTTCAACATATTTTGAGTTGCACGCAAAGGCTCATCATGGTCATAGCTCTTATAATGGCCATGATTCCCATGATGCCCTCTACTTTCCCTTCTTTCATGATGACAAGCCTCCCTTAATTACCCATGCCCCTAGTCTCTACTAATTCGTCAGGCCCTATGATCATCTCTATCCTATCAATCACCTTCATCATGATCACGTCTTTTGTGGCCTCAGTCAAAGCTAGAGGAGGAAGAAGAGGACGACTAAGGTGAAGAGGAAGGAGGACTAGCATCACCATGGTGCCTACCACCCCTTCTTCTATGGTCATAGCCATGATCATCATTGTGATGCTTATTGTCATCCTTGCCATGACTCCCATCTATAGATCCCCCATGATCATAGAACATGTTCTTACCTAAACTAGGATTATTTATAGTGGACTATAAATTTTGGTTTAAGCCCCCTTTATCAAAACCAAGGGAAGGAGGATCAGTGAAGTGAGAATCCCTAAAGAAGGAATCCTTTTCATCTTTTTGGCCTAGCAAGAACAAGGGATCATTAAACCATGTCCCCTTTGAAGCTTCATAGCACCTCTCCTATTGCCAATCTCTTTTGCATTATGCCTTAGCAGGATGGTAATTCCAATAGTCATGATCTTGCACAATGTATTAAGCATTGAGCCCCTAAATGCCCAACCTCATAAGAGCTTAGTGTAGCATCGCAGGAATTGATCGAATGGGCAGCAACACAATGTTGTCCTCCATGTCCCTCCACCACAACTATTCATCTTGATGTAAGATGAAGGTGAGGTTTGGCACACACTCATCAAGATGAGTATATATCACTCTACATTGTTAGGGCACTAGTTAATTTGAGTGTTCATTCCTTTGTTGATTGGATGTATGCTCAAAGCTGGGCGAAGAATCATCCTTGTGAAAAGAAGACATTTTAGATTGAAAGAAAATACCAGTGTGCTTTTATAATAATTATTATTATTATTTCGAATGATTACAACTTTAAGATTCGTTCCAATGATTTTGAATAATTTTCACGAAGTCCTAGATAGTGCACGTAGCTAACTAGAGTCCTCGACAACAATGCCAATGATGAGCAACAAGTACACCCTACTTCCAACCATACGAATCACTAGCATTCACTAAGTGATTCGATAAAATTTCATAGACTTTAGCTCTCTAAGTACATTGGGTTCTAGGAGCTAAATCTAATTGTTGCAATCATTGTCTTCTCAATTCCACTTGCGAAATGCAAATGTATGGTTAAGTGTAACTAAGGCATATGATTTTTATCATTTTATCTTTTATGATTTAATTCACCTAAGAACAAGAATAAATTAGTTAAATGCTTAATTAATCTAATAACTAGCTAATATTTAACTAATCCTAACATAAGCATCCATTCCCACTTTCCGTACACATCCTGAACACGTTATAGCACTATTGGATTACCAAGTGTTAAACATATGCTCAAAGTGGTCGTATTTATGTTTGCTATTTAATCGATATTAATTAATTACTTAGAAACATTAAAGTAAATTACATGAATATTAAAGGCATAAAGAAAACATTAATCTATTCCAAGTGCTGTAAGGTTTGATCATAAAAGCTTGTCTTTATTGTCATTCACACTAAGGTGCTTAGGTACATTAGTACTTGAATAAAGATTTGTACACTTCTTTGACTCTTATTATGGGCACTCAGAAAATATTCTAACTTTCAAAGGGAAAAACTACAAGAGCTTCACTACAACTAAGGAAAGATTACCATAAATGCAATGGGTAGGCACACATTTATAGGTGAAGACATAGCGCCACATTGATGGGTACACATCAACGTGGCAAACCCCACATTGATAGGATTATGTCAACAAGATCCCATCGATGCGGCCCAACAATGCAACTCATCATATATCATGCTATTGTCTAACCATATGTTCTTTATGGGTGTGCTATATGAGGTTTTGGTCCAACAAATAAAAGGATTTTAGAAGCTTTTTGAAGTAGAATAGTTAAAACTAAAAATATAGACATGAGATTATATTATGCTTTTTGAAGAAGAGATGATGCTCTTAGAAGTTGAAGTTATTTATTAGTTTATAGCATCCACTAATCTCTATGAATTGGATAAATATGTTAAAAAGATGACATGAGCAACCTAAGATAAAGGATGATCATCAAGAAACTTTATGCTTCAACAACTCGAATATTCAAGAGCACAATCTTTATTCAAATTCTAAGCATGTTTACAAATTCGTGAAATAAATAGTACTTAAAAACTTAAGGAAAATGAAGAAGAAAGAAACATTTCTATTTAAATACTATAAGGAGAAACTTTAATTTGAGGATGCATTCTTTAAAAATGCCCAATTAATAAAGAATGAATGAAATCTCATCATTTGAAAATAGTAAAAAATGATTTGAAGAAATTGTCAATAAACAAAGACCTAGCTCTTCATAGAGGTGAATGGCGAAAAAGAACTAATGTACTTTATTTACGATGGGACAAGACTAGGATGATGGCAATGATGAGATAAAGAGGCTTGAATGCTTAACCTTGGGTGTCGTTGTAAGTGCATATCACTATTCAACCTACTTAGTTGAAATTGACATTGTTTTTTATTTTATTTAAGCATGTGTTGTCTCTCATCATACTAGTAACATAGGACCTAGGGATAGGTAAACATAGTTCAACACCATCATCATAATGATTATCTAAAATGCATGCACGAATAGAATGTAATTAAATTAAAGTAAATGAAAAATAAAATAAATTTCTTATTTATTTTTTTAAACATGAAAAGTAAAAAGGAAAAGAAGAAAGAAAAAAAGAAAAGGAAAAAAGGGAGAGAAGAGTTCATGTCGTTACGTAAGGAAACCCCACTACGGGGTTGCAGACAATACCTTCTTTGTATGGCATACCAAATTTGACACGGATCCATGTCATCGATGGCAGGGTTAACCAGTCAAAGCGTGGTATTATTTACCAACACGGAAAGACAAAAGATTTTTACTTTATAATATGGCCAAACAGATAAAGTGGAAGATTTTTATTTTGACAAGGAAAAAGGCTAAAACACAGTATTTATTGGATTGAACTCCCTATGTAATTTTAGGAACAAAAAGCTTAGAACGGTAAAAAACCTTTTCTACAATTTGTTGAACATTTAAAAGCACAAAGAATTAATTTTGTATTAAAAGTCCAGTGCGAGAATTTTTCAATCATCTACTTGTTGCACGCGGTATACCTGTTTCCTATTTACAAACTTGCATATGGGTATGCCACTTAATTGTTATTTTTCTAGTGTGACTCATCTATAGACTTTGATACCGACGGAAAATAATCCGATGTTGATTCCCATTTTCCTTTACCCTGTTATATTATATGCTTAATTTATGGGGTTATAACTTAAAACTTTAAAAATATGGTGGGCTTGACGTGGCCGCGAAAATTTAATCACACCCGTTTCGGTTGCCAGGCAAATTAGATTCATAACATTAAAACAATTTGAAATTTCAAGTCTTTTACGAGGAAAATTACCTGTTTCCGACACACGTTTTAAAAATTCATAAGCTACTTGTAACTATTTATAAGTAGATGTGACAGTCTCTTGTGAGATTATTTCGGTACAGAATCCTTGATTACAATGTGATTCACTAAATAGCTTTTACTTATAAGATTAATATGACCCAGTAACAATGAGGCTTTCGCTTAATGATGAACCTTAATTTAAAAGATTCAGGTTATGAGTTCCATTCTGATAAAATTCTCAAAGCATGACTCAGCTAAATTTTGATGACCCTCAATATAAGAGTAGAATAGAAAACAAAACACAATCATTATACAGAGCTTCAAAATCCCCATAATTCTCCATATAATCTGCAGATGGAATGACAGAAACTTTATGAACATGATCCTGTTTAGAAAGTGAAGCATAAACTTTGCTGTTTGGCACCAAAAATACAATAAATCTTATAGGTCTTTGGACGAAATAAAGCTTCACAATAAAATAATCATAAACATAGAGACTAATCATAAACCATCAAATTAAATGACGTCGTGTTCTTGTTGACCAAGCCCAGGGATGTCTGCGAATTGGAATCCTGGTCATAACTGATACACAAAATCCATGAATTACAAATAATCATGTGCGTTTTTGGCTTATTGGCTCCTCTTTCTCTGCTTTTTAACAGCAGCAATCAGTAAGCCAGTCCGTTTTGAAAAAAGGTAACAAGAATGTCAAAAGAGACAACATGGTTCCTAAATTCTGCCATTCCTGTCTCACTCAACTATTATTCAAATCCAGGATTGCAGTGCGTATCAAACTTTTTTAGTTCCAGCCTCTGTTTGTGTGTGCGAAATTCATAATTCCCAGAAAATCCAAACTCTTGATCAATGGCAAATTGAAATTCGCTTATGCATTCCAAATTCATCTCCTTTCTCACAGGTTGTGAATTCATTTTTCACAGAAATCCACAATGATTGTTCTAAGAAGCTTGATGAAAGCTGTCAATGAATGGACTGACTACTGCAAAAAAAAAAAAGGACATGTGGATAATCTACTTTACCATGTGTGATACAAGATGTGTTCCCAGTCTTGAGTTTCCGAACAATATCTTGGTTGATGTGAAGTAGGAGCCGTCTAATCTTGATACAAGTGTTTAGCAATATGGATGACCCCAGGTAGCTATGAGACAGCCGACTTCCTTTGTATCAGCAAAGTAACAACAAATAAAGCACATATCAATCAAATTTATTTCTCAATTCTTAATTTAGTTAGTAAGAATCAAAATGGAATGGATGAATGGGTAATTGCTGGTTATTAGCGGTGATAAGGCCCACTGTTCAACCTTCCAAAAAATACGCAGGCATGGCATCTATCATCATTGCCTTGGCTTTTGCTTGCGTTTTATATAAATACGTACCCACCCACTCACTGACGGATCAATCCATCAAATCCTATAATCCTACTGCTTTGAGTTTGGCTGTGAATTGCTGCTGCGATCTCATTTCATTTCTTTTCTTTTCAATTGAATTTGTGTTTGAAGCAACTGCAACTGAGACAATGCCGGGACCTCTGCCTCTGTGTTCACTGAATCATATATCGTTGGTGTGCAGATCCATAGACCGAGCCATGGATTTCTACGAGAATGTTTTGGGTTTTGTGCCAGTCAAGCGCCCTGGCTCCTTCGATTTTGACGGTGCTTGGTAATTATGCTTACATTACTTCTGACATGAATCATATATATATATATATTCTTTCATACCTTGATATCAATCCACCATTCATGCAATTAGACTTAGTCAGTGTCCAACAACAAACGTACTAGTACATGACTGATGCCTCAGCTCTAGTTTCAACTATCCTCAGCCAGAAATTTGGGCCCAATTTGTTGTTTTTGTTTTTGGTTGTATCATCATAGCTTGGATATTTGTTTTTTGCAAAACGTTTGCAAGACGTTTCATAACTAGATTTAGAATCCTTTGGCGTTGATGGGTTTTCTTGAGTTGTTTTATAATCCTTCAGCGTCTGCTTGTGTCTTTGGTTTCTGGGTTTGAGTGAAAATGTATTTTGTGCTTATACGAACTTCGGGGCTTTTAGATTTCAATATTGTCTTTAAACTTGTTTTCTGATTCATGGGTTATCAATTTGCTGGTGGCATTTTATGGGTAGATCAGATGTACCTGTACAGGTCGTAAACGTCTTCATACAGTGCAAAGTCATCCAAAGTTTCAACGATTAGGAATTGTCTCATCCTCTGTATAACAATTGTAGGGAAATTTGACCGAAAAAAAAAACATAGAGAAGATGAAGACGTCACTCTTTGGTTTTTCAATCAAAATCACACAGATGGTAGTAGTGTATATGCATGAGATTGCATAGACCGTGTACGATCTGTTTTTGGGTTCATGTCTGTATGTATGCATCCGGCTGCTGTTTGAAGTTGCTAATCTAGCTTGAATATCTATTTTAAATTACAACCTAACTCAACTTACTTTTAGACAAGTATTTGAAGCCATGCCAAGCAGGGAATGCTGCAGCAGGCATAGAGGATGTGAGGTATAGAAATGTTAGATAAAGAATTCTGTTTTTGTTTTGTCTGTCTTTAGAGTTTGATAAAAATCATCTCAGGTTCTTCTTATCGGATTACAGTGCATAATTCAAATTCTTCTCAGCAACTTCAATAACTTTCTTTTTATGTATTTACTGCAAATTAATCCATAACAATGTATTTATGAAAATCCATAGAAATTTTTTCAAATACGTTTGGATGAGGAGGATAATGCAAAAAATTTCAGGTAAACTCTGCAGACCCCATATTTTGCTTTTGCAAGCAAGGGACAAGGACACTGTCCTAAAATACCCACGTACGATTTCTTTAAAGAAATCAGGTGGATTTTGGGCTTTAATTTGCAATCAGGATTGTACAATTGCTTCATTTGATTCAGTCAGTGCCATGATGTTCATTCCAAAATAATGAAATCCATACCTCTAAATCTTTGGTTGATTCTTTTGAGCAGGTTATTCAACTACGGAATAGGAATCCACCTGTTGCAAAGCGAAAATCCTGATGCCATGCCCAAGAAAACAGAGATCAATCCAAAGGACTGCCACATTTCCTTCCAGGTAAGAAGAATCCGTGCTGCTGTAACAAAACTTACATGCATTCTTTCATACAGAATGGTCAAATTTGCCGTCTGAGATTTTGATATTGTGCCTGTTTTCAGTGCGAGAGCATGCAGTCAGTGGAGAAAAGGTTGCAGGAGCTCAAAGTGAAGCATGTGAAAAGAAGAGTGGAGGAAGGTGGAGTGTATGTAGATCAGATCTTCATCCATGATCCTGATGGTTACATGGTTGAGATGTGCAATTGTGAGAATCTACCAGTTATACCTCTGGGAGGTTCTACCGCCTGTATCAGGTGCCCAAAACCTGTCTTCGACACCATCGGCCTCCAAAATCATCAGCAGCAGCAGCAACTGATGCCCTCCACCCTCACCTGCAAAACTTTCTAAAAGAGAACCGTATTTGGCTGCTTTATTCAATCTTTGCGTGTAGGGTTGACTGGATTTCATTTTGCTCCTTATAAGGTGGTGTTGGCGGATAAGTTTTTTAGAACATTTTCATTTGGCTGGTTTATTCCATCTTAACCTTACAAAGTGCTGCATATAGAAGATTCCCATTTTGCTGCTGTGTTCCACCTTTAGGTTGACTAGATTTCGCTTTGCACCTTTTAGAGGAGTTACACTAAGCTTTTTAATATTTTTTTATGGAAATTGATTTTTTAATTGCATGGTGTTAGCGACGAGTGGTACTGGTGCTGGGCTCTTTGAACCCAACATTTCTATGTGCAGATCCGTGTGATCGAAACAACTTGATCGCAGCTCATGCTCAATAAGTTTTTTTGACATTTGCAGGCATAACAAAGATTCCTTTTTGATTGAAAAGGAACTTTTAACTCCATTCGGAGATGCTCCTCTTTCTCAGGAGTTAACGTAATATTCTATCTTTTAAAAAAATTGTGTTGTGTTTTATTTAGAAGTATTTGCATCACTATGTTTTTCATGGTAAGATATTTTTCATGATATTAATTTAAAATCTATATTACATCTAAAAGAAATAGTTCAACTTTTTAACTTAATAAGTTGAAAAAACATCTTTATTAATTGAAAACAATGTGATTACCTTTCTCTCTATGCTGTTTTCAGATTTATAAAACCTAGTACAATTAATGAAAGCACAGTTGAATTTATAAATTTATTACTTTATATGTAAGAGGTTGCAAATTCAAGCTTACATTAAAAACACCATTATATTCTTGTGGATACTTAGTGTTGATTTCTAATGAAGTATTGGGTTGGCTAAACATCTTTGGTTTACATATAGTCAAAAGGTTTCAATTCAAATGACCCAAATTCCAAATCATCTTTGCAAATCTCCATTTATTGTTATTAGGTATAAAAAATTTAGAGAGAAACTAAAGTTTCTTTAAATCCAAAAAAATTTATTACAATTTCATCAAGAATGCTATTAAATACTTTAATTATTGAATAATTTTCTACAAACCGTATTCTAATTTCTAATCCACTCTTGTAAAAATTATGACAAAACGCCCTATAATCGTATATCTAATTAGTAATGAAAAGAGACATTTAAAATATTTGAAGAAATAACCATTGATTGTATGCAACATAGGCATATAGTCAACCAACTTGAATTTGGTGTCATGATGTCTCAATTGTAGCTTGAGCCTATACTTTGTTGGTTATCAAACCAAAGAAATTATCAATCCATCTACCACCTTAAAACAAATCAGAAACATAGAGATGAACAATGAGACATTGAACTTTTTTTTATTGCATCTCAACATAACCCAGTGGGATGCAAGTTAGAATTCACACCTTATTGAAATAATAACCTTAAATATCTTAATAACCTAGATCTCAAAAAAGGAAAAAATTTATTAAAATACAAAGCATGAAAAATTTTTAAAATAAATCAATACTTTATTAAAAATCAAAATCAAACACAACCTCATTTTTTAAGAAGAATTGTTTCATGTACATGAGATAATAATTAGGACACTTAGAATCACATCATCTTTGAGTTGAACGGACAAGATGGAATAATGTGTAGGTAAAGATAAAATATACCATCATACCAACAAGAACTCATAGAAGAGCATCATTATTAGAATGTTGTAGAATTAATTTCTTCAAAAGGAAATACAAATCTTAAGTAAAACTTTATATATGTTATTTAAACTTCTAAGGTTAGTTTTAGGTTATTATATAAAAGAAGTGTTCAAACTAGATGTATATTATATACATTTGTTATAACAAATGTATTTTGTACAAATTAATTGGTTATTTGATCCTTTGTCTACAAATATAATTAAACTACAATTTCAGTTTTACAAACCATAAAAGAGAACAAATAGTAATGATATCTGAAATACTAGTATATATCCATAGACAATCATATAGGATTGTCCATGTATACCTACAACCTACCTAAATAGAAAACATACGTTTCAAAAAAGATATCATCTTCTAACATCTAGT
Source organism: Gnetum montanum (assembly GCA_015680685.1). Classification (NCBI taxonomy): domain Eukaryota; kingdom Viridiplantae; phylum Streptophyta; class Gnetopsida; order Gnetales; family Gnetaceae; genus Gnetum; species Gnetum montanum. The sequence continues at coordinate 96,112 of MNCI01029060.1, read as the reverse complement.
CACCTTGCCTCATCCAGTTACCTCTACTTTTTGCTCAAGATGAGAAACTACATCCATATTATGATGAATGCTATCATACATTCTAAAAAGATAGTCTTCTGACATCTAGTCACCTTGCATCACCTAGTAGCCTCCATTTCTTGCTCAGATGAGAAACTGCATTCATGTTATTATGAACACTGTCATACATTCTAAAACAACAAAAAGAACATATTTTATCACTCTTCAAACTTATTAATATTCTTCGTATTTTTGATAACCTTCTGATATAAAAGGCAGTCACAAAACTATTATATTTATATAGTAAAAATATAAGTTTCAGATTGCTCATGAGAAGAGAAAATGATAAGCAACTGTTCAAGAATTAGAATGCTTAGTGCACAGGGTAGACATAAAATGGGTGATAGTGAAGGAACAGAGAGAGCTATATTAACAGATTTATTAGAATTGCATAACCGCAAAGCATATTCTTGTGCAAGATGAATGATTAAGCTTGTCATAAAAATGAAGCTTCATTTTTAGACTGACCAAGTTTTTTACAATTATAAATACTGCAATGCTGTCTAGGGCAATTCATACAGCTCATGTTAAGTCTTGCAAAAACCTTTAATAAAACATTTCCTGAGCTCTGGTTTGCCTGATAATTCAAAATTATCTCTTGGTATTTGTGCATAATTCAATTCCACTTGAAAATTAACAGCATTTTCTTGTACATCAATCATGTTCAATCTGGACAGATCTCCATAAATTACAAATGCATATATAAATGTTTGACGTTTGGGTGTTTGGGCATCCCAGATCTATACCATGATTAAGCTTCCTTGCCTGACAGCAACATGCAAATCTATCTGGTTAGTCCTTGAGGACTACATTATATCCATGCTATAATGCCATCTTGAGGTATGCATCCATCCTTCAACTGGGAACAAAATGCATTGACGGTATCATCATAGGGTGGGCTAAGAGAAAAGAATGTATGCAGCCCAACTCACCAACACCACTAGAGATTGTTCTCGGTACATGCAACAATGTTGGGGATACTTTACAAGAATTATAGATCTATGTCATGTCAACGGGAGATTTGCTTTGTTACTTTACATAGATAACCCTGTAAAGAGAAATTTGAAAAGACATGAATTTTTATTATTTATTTTAATTTAGTTTGTTCTTTATTTCTTTACTGCTATTATATATTCTTGTTTTCCATTATTTAAGATGGCCAAAACACCTAAATCAAATGACCAAACTCAATAGTTAAATTCTTTTCTGCCCACTTATAGTGGTGCTTTTAAAAGCTTTTTATTAGATTTTATCTTCATTTATTCCTTCAAGAGAATGTGCAAAATCAAACATCTATCTGCCAATTTTAAACTCATGCCAAGATGATTGGCTTGGATAGAACCCAATCAGTTTCCTAATCATCACATAATAAAGATGACCATCACATATTCTTAAAATGTCCTAATTTAAACTTGGAAACTTTATTAATGAAGTGTTTGATACACATACTATGTATATTTCCTCTGTCCAATAGTCCTAATGGTCTGTGGGTGTTATAAACAACGTTTCAGTTTCAGTTTCATTAATCTTTGGTCCTAATAATTTTAAACATTTCTCAACAATGAATAACACACGTCAGATGCCAGAAAGATGATTGTATTTCAATCTTTTGTTTTTGTACTTGTTAGAAATCACATCCTGAAACGGTATTTGAATGCAGGATCCTAGAAATAAATTGTAAATCAACTTTTTACTTCTCTTTACCCATCTCTGCAAAATTGTAAACTCTTTTTAACAATATTTTCTCTAAATAAAATTGAGCTGAAATGTTAATGACAGTCAACACATGCTATAATTAATAAACCATTCAATTAGAATTAACATGTATTTCAAGGAACATGTACAACTATAACAACGTTGTTTGGAATTTAAACAGGGTGCCTTTAGAATGATACAAACCTTCAAAAAAATGTTTTAAGGAAATAAGGCATTCTAATTTTCCTCTGCCAAACGACCCTGTCAATCATGAAACAGATTAACCAAAATAAGATTCCAAATCAGACATTTAAGACAAATATACAAAATCATACAGTAACACAATTAAATGTCAAAACATTAAATGGCTTGACATACATTTTCTTCTTGTGTATAGAGCTAAATGTTTTTAAAGATGAAACAATTGTAGCTATATCAAAATATGTTGAGAAATGATAAGATTTTTTTAAAATAAAGAAATAGGAAAAGGAAACATAACATTCATATATTCACCATGACATTAAGCAAAAACTGTAGGACCACTAATAACCACCCTCTAAAAATCAGTACATTTTTTTTTCCAATCCTCTAAAAACATAGGAGTATACTTATATTAGCAATTAATAAGGATGTGACTCATAATGATGGAATTCTTAGAGAGCCTACGTACCTCCTTCCCTCATTAGACTTAACTTTTTGATAAGATCAGACCATGTCACTTCTCATAATCCTAAGGATTGATGCATCTATTGCATATCATCTATCTTTAGTAGCACTATGATACCCTAAACACATTTTTTGTAGATTCCATGAATTTGTGACTAAATCATCACATTTAGAGGATCACTTTACCCTCCAAAAATTAGAATCTTTGCATCTATATCACCCAAAGCCTAGTCATTGTGCTTTAAGTGATGAACTTTAGATTTATCATCCAATGTAATAAGCTCCTCCTTTATTGTTGAAAAGATGACATCTCATGAAATCACAATCATCTGCTATTGTGGAAAGAATGCCTTGTAGCCCTCTAAGATTGTGACATATCAAACAAAGCCTTAGTTGTGCACGTGTTAGGCAAGATGAATGCATAACACTATGAACAAAAAATGCTTAACTTTTCCACACTAGGAGCACTTCCTATCTAGATTTCATTGTGCCTTTCTATGTTTTCCTTGAAAATTGTTCACTATTTAAACTATTGTCTCTAAGGCTTCTCCCGACAAATAAATAGGTTGCTTCTTATATATTGGCATTAATCAGAACATATGAAGAAGCATTCCATTCATTTGTTCTATCACACCATTCTATTGTAGTTTGCCACCATGGTTTCATGTTATGGCTGGATGTTAATTGGGCAAAGTCTACCATCCACTTTGTTCAAACCAATGCGATCATGAAAAGAAAAATCATTGGGGTGCTTGGGATTGGGCAAGGGCGACAAGAAGACGTTAAACTGGGAATCCCAATGTTGTATTGGCTGTGAATTGGTACATGGGCTGGTTTCTTGGGTAGGATGCAAGCAAGGATTGAACATTAAACTTCATGTTCTTAACTAGGAAGGGTAAAGTTCTATTGGATGTTATTGTTCTGGTGTCTATGGAAAGATATGTGGCTTTCGTGGTGTCCTCGCCATAGCTGGTCATTGACAAAGTTAACCGGATTGTTAGGAATTTCATTTGGTCAAGAGGGAAAGGAGATCATAGAATCCATCTGATGTGTTGGGAGAGGATTGCCTGCCTGAAGGTTGCAAGGGGGTTGGGGGTTCCTTGTTTTAAAGACATTCTTCTCTTAACCCATAATAACTTGATGAAGATTAACACAGAGACCAAGGACAGCTCTAACTCTAACATTTCGTGGACGGTTATCATCCATCGTTAGTAGACACTATGGGAGTGTTAGTACACACTATGGGAGTGTTCGAGCAACAATTCAATATCATGGAAAAACATATGCAAACATCACCGCATGCTCTAGTAGCTCTCATTAACAATTCCTTAGGCAGTGGCTAATATTTTGCAATGGAAGTATAGAGTGATGCATGGCTAGCACATAGCCCCGCAATGGAAGTATAGAGTGATGCATGGCTAGCACATAGCCTAGAAGGGATGGCTTCCAGAAAAAATAAAGATATTTATTTGGCTCCTCAATAATCAGGCAGTCCCAATGCACAATTTTCTTTAGAGTAGGGACCTTGGCATGAATGCCTATTGCCCTCTTTGCAGTGCTATTGATGCCAAAACACAACATCACCTATTCTTCAGCTGCCCTTTCTCCATGCAAGTCTGGCAACTTGTGCACCTCAAGTCTAGCTCCCTGTTGAACAATAATTGCTTCCCTATGGCACTGCTCTGGTCTATATGGAAGACCAATAACGAGGTGATCTTCTGGGGTGCTCAGGCTCCCTGCCTCTTGTAGTGGTTTCAGTGTTGAGTGTCAATGGTGAGAGGCATCATTCACGATGGGGGTTACACCAACGGTGAAGCCTAACCACATGCCATTCCAGATTAACAAGGAACTCTAGGATCTTGCTACCAAGGTTGGCTGGGATGAGGTGCTTCCGGCCATGAGAGGGGAGTTGAGGCTGCAGGATTCAAGCTTCTTTTCATGGTGGTGTTGGCACATTTCTACCATCCCATGGAGCAGCAGTTTGTTAAGAAAAATTCAGTTTAGAATTTTTATTATGCAGATCCAATCACGCACACCCTTTCTGCCGTGATTTTCTTTTGCTCTGCATCCACCATTTCCAGCCAACACAGAATCAAACAATGGTGTCCAGCTGAAACTTCAAAGTGTTTCAGCGTTTTTACAAAGCATTCTCAGGAAAATCGAGCTAATTCTACGCCAAAATCAGATGAAAAGGTTAAAGGAAGTCAAATTCCGACCCCGCTCTGCCATCCTTTCAACAGAGCCTACCATTCCAAAATTTTCCACGGGTCCTATCCCAAGCAGCATGTCTTTTGAAGGAATGCAAAATGGTTGATTTTTTATGCTGTTCTGAACATTGCTGCTTGGCAATTTAAGGCCAACATATGAAACTTTATCAGCAAAGGATCATCTTTCTTGATTGGTTGGTTGGTTCCTTGCTTTGTTTCCGGAATGGCGATACCCAGTACAATGCTCAACAATGGGGAGAAAATCCCTCTGATGGGACTGGGACTTGGAATCACCCATTGAAGCCGCTCTGCAGAATGTATTCAGGCAGGATATAGGCATTTTGATACTGCAGCAGTTTCTAAGTCGGAAAAAGGTATCGGTAATGCCTTTCAAAAGGCATTTACCTCCGGAATTGTCAGCAGAAGCGATGTATTCGTTACTTCCAAGCTCTGATATGCACCCTGATTACGTTCTGCCCGCTCTCAAAAAAATCACTGGAGCACTAGAGGAACTGCAATTGGAATACCTGGATCTCTATCTCTTCCACTGGTCAGTTCGTTCCCATGTACTAGAGCTTCGGGACATGAAACAGGAGGACATTCTGCTTGTGGATTTGCAAGCATGCTGGAAATCCATGGAGAAATGCGTGGAAGCTGGACTAGTAAAATCCATTGGTTTCAGTAATTTCTAACCGTAAAAAGTTGAATTGCTGCTTTCCTCTGCTACGATCCCTCAGGTAGAACTGCATCCGATGTGGCAGCAAAAAAAAAAACTGAGAGAATACTGCAAAAGCAAAGGAATCCCCGTAACGGCTTACTCACCTAAGCTGGGCTTCATCATCATCCATTGTTAGTGTCATTTGCTTCCAAGCATGGGAAAAACTCTGCTCAGCGGCCCAACTGCAAAGCCCGGGTCTGAGCACTAGGCCTCGAGCAGACTTGAAATGCAGAAGCGATCGCAGTCATCATGGAGCTACATTGCGGTGAAAGCTTCATCCCCCATCTCATGGCGGGCGTACAGGCTTTGCAGCCTGCGCAGATGCCCCCAGTTTCACCAGATTTACGTGGAGGGCACAGCCCTGTAATGGCGATTTGCATTGTTCCAGATGAGAGGCGCAGCTGCTGCTGCTGCTGCAAGTGTGTTGTTGATGCAGGATTGAATCGATTCATGGGCCGGTGATTTTGATCAGCGGCAGAATTGATGCAGGTGTAGAACTTGAGGCCACGGATTGGCTGTGATCGAGTTTCCGCCAGCTCTTGTTGACAACGTTCATATGCCACCGCTGTGTTTCGTGTAGCATGATGCCATAAACTATTCACGATGAAATATTAAGAAATTGTAAAGAATGATTTGCTAAATGCATCATCAATTTGTTGTTTAAATCAGAGAGTTCTTTTCTTCTCATTTTGTCTTAGTTGTTTACCTAATGGTTAAGATAGTTGTTACCTAATGGTTGAGATAGTACTTTGATTGGCATTTAATTTTGAGATTTTCAGATTGCTCTTATAGCTTTATTTTTGTGCAATTCTAGACTTCTATTTGGTTGTCATACAAGAGGTTATACTATCTTTTGAAAAGCATCTTGAGCAATTTAATACTAATGTCGTTATAAAATTGCCTATTTGAGTCTCAAGAGTCTAGAAAATCTTTGATATTTTGTGGTAACTTTAAATATCTTCAATTTTTGATGTCTTTTCTTTGATGTTTCAATCTTGAAATTGTTAAATCTTTTCTAATAGCTCTATTATTTGCAATTCCTAACAACTATTTAACTTGTATTTTGTCATTTACAAAGCATTTTGGTAATTTAATAAGAGTGCCCTTTATGAAATTGCTTGTTGAGCTCAAAGGGTTTGGACAATTTGTAACACTTTAGATTGAATTAGAATAGCTTTATTTTGAAGTGTTTCCTCATGTTCAATTTATATTGCTTAAATGTTTGAAATTTCACACAAATATGTTTTTCTTTTAAAAAAAATTCATTGAATCTTGCTCTATTTCCATTTTTCTTACGGATCTCTCTCTAAGAAAAACTAGGAGTAGATTTTTGCAAAATTGTGCTGAAGCATTTTGGTAAAATTTTATTTGTTTCAAGCAACATACTATAGGGACTATATAGATTAAGTGACTTGACAAAATAGGAATTTTTAATAACTCACAATATTCAACAAGGTTAGTTGAATTTCTATTATAATAGCTAGTTACAGTTTCATACACAATATTTCTCTTTCACTGTGGCAACATGGGTTTTCATATATATTATAATCTCTTTTATATTTCTTGAACACAATAATATACACAATTGTTCTTAGCAATCCACTCAAAATCGTCTTTAAAGCTTACAACCATATCGCACTACAATTTGTAAGATAAATCCCAATGGTTCAAAATTGGTGGGACCCTTATCAAAAGGTTATCTTGCCTACCATCAAGGGGTTTCAAGACAACTTTATTCTTTCAGAGGAAGGTGCCCAAAATGTTTGAAGGTCAGGTTTCTCATTCCTAGCTTCCCCTCTTTGGTAGGCTATAGCTAAGTTAGTGGAACACTTCTTCGTGCTAACTGGCAATGCCTCCAAGCTACAAGGTGCCCACAATGCCTTTCTATAGTGTCTTAAACTCAACAAGCCAGTGAACCTACCAAGGTTCTTTCTAGCAACCCTTTACCAATGGCATAGTCGAGAGCATTTTGGACTTATTTTGGTGCTCTAGCAAGTAGCAAAGTTGCAAGAGCCAATGCCAATAGTCAATCCATTGAAGACCGCATGCATCTGTAAGGTGTATGTGCGAGGCACAATGGGAGGGGATGCAGTTCTTGGCCTCCTATGGAGTCCTTGCCTTTGGAGGGATCTTCAGGTTTCCCAACAGCCACTTTGGGCTAGCCAGAGGTAGCACAAAAGGACAAGGAAGAGTAGGAGCAATCGTTGTAGGAGTGGCTACTCAAATAAAAAAGGGCTATGCAACAAGAGTTCAAAGATCAATTCAGGATGAAAATGTGTAGACAAATCCAAGAGGCAAAGGACCACCTCCGCACAGAAGAAAGGACGCAAAGGGATTTGGAGGAGTCTACATGCTAGTAGGACGAGCAATAGAGGTAGGCAAAGGTGCAGGAAGCATGAAAACATAAGAAGATGGGGGAGGCAGTGCAACAAAACATTCTAGAGAAGCACCTCAAAGAGGAAATAAATAAACAATTACAAAAGGAGAAGGAAGAAAGTGAACAAGAGGAGGCGTTCAAGAGAGTGGAAGAGATCCTTGAGGAGAGAAGTATGAAAAAGCACTAGGATAAGATGTTGGCATCAAATGCAAGGATATGGTTTCGTGTGGGAAAGTACCCATACATGGTCTTAGGAATTAACATAGAAACCCCTTTGGGAGGATCTCTGCAAGTACTTCAGGTAAGAGCTTCATACAATGCACCCTAACAAGATGCATCACCTACCCAAACATGTGCAAGACTAGCATTAGGACAAATTTAAAATGTTTCTATAGGCTACAAGGTTCTTGCCTTCAAAGGAAGAGAGGGGAATTTTGGATAAGGTGCATAGACAAGAAAGGCCTTCTATTGCTATAGAGCTCTACCTTTCCCAATATGAGTTGTAGATTCTATCAGTTCTCCAATGGGTGTATGATTTAGTTTAGGGGCCTAGGCCCCAATTTTGATAGCAGTACAGGTAGTCTAGGTGTTCCTTTTCTAGTTATTCTATTCTTGGTGTCCCCCAAAACCCCCCCCCCCCCCCCCCCCCAACCCACCTCGGCCACCCGCCCACTCTCTTAACTTTGTGACTTTGATAGTTCAAGCATGTTGCAGTGGTGGTTGGTTGTTGGGGGATTCCCCTGCATCTCCCCCCACATCCCCCCTTGCCCAAACTCTTTTGTATTTTCATTTACATCTTTACTATAATATAATCTCCCAACCTTTTCTCAAAAAAAAATTACAAGACATTATCAAAGTTTTAGTAAATAAGCTATCAAAAAATGAAATAATTGATATCAAGGTGCCAATCCATTCCTAACTCAATAAGCCTGTAGATTTAAGAACTAAAATAAACAGTGCTACCATAATGATGCATCTTGAACCATATTTAGAAAGTTAGATCAATGGAAAATATTTCAAATGTTCAATGAAACAAAAATGCATGTACATAGTGCTAAAAGTTACTATTAATAAAATTCAAAGAAGGTTAGCTTACCTTATTGTCTCTTATATTAGAAACATTTTTATTCACGTTGATGAGTAAAGTTGCAATGTCATGGTGCCCTTGCCAAACTGCCCAAATGAGATGCAAAAAGTTTAGCATTAGTTGTAAGTTTCTTCATTATTAAAAATATAAAAATAAAAGTAGATGTAAAGAAACCTTACTAAATTGCATATAGAATATAGTATAGACATGATAATCAAGCAATGTAAGCAGAATGATCATTTAATAAGTTAAGCAGGAGGGACACCATGGCAAGAAGCTAGTAGTGTCCTATGGTAAAAATATCCTTTCTAGGTTGAAGGGCCAATTCTACAAAACTACTACTAGACCTATGATTTTTTATAGGGAAGAATGTATATGGTAGATATATTAATGCTAAAGATGATGTTGGATGTTGCAAGGAAAGATCAAATCAACAGCTCCCTTATTAGGCAAAGTTTGTGGATAGCACCTGTAGATGAGAAAATTAAGAAAAGTTATCTAAAATGGTTTCTTCATGTGCTAAGATGACCAAAGAATACACTTGTAAGAAGAGGTCATTATATTAAAGTTGAAAGAAAATGGCGTAGACTAAAATATAGCTGGATTACAAGAATAAAGAAAGATAATTCAAGATTTGGTTATTAATGTTAATTTGGCTCTTAATAAAAGTAAATGGCTGAAAAGAATTCATATAGTTGACACAATAGTTGAGATAAGGCTAGAATAATGATAATAAAAAAGGTAAGCACTTAATAATAGTAAATAATGTTTCCATTTTCGAATGTTGTGACTTTGAGATTTTCTAATCTTAATAATTTATGTCGTCATCCGGTACCCTCATGCTAGCCTAATGAACATGTGTTTCAAAATTACAAGTTATTTTTTGCAATTTTATTTCTAAGGTTAGGAATAGGCTGGTAACTTAATATCATTAATTTATGAAATTGAAACTAACATTTTTACTTACATCCACTAAGACCCTTGGATCTCTTGCACCTATTATAGAATTTCTTTTACAAAATTTTTTTTAATGTATAACTCAATACTGCTTAGTGAAATCAAACCTATAACCTGTTGTTTATGTATTATTACTATCATTGTTTTTAAAAGTGTAGGCAATGGAACAATGATGTTGTCTCTTGGTTTATCTCAAAGATTCAAACAGAGTTCTCTCAATACTTCAAATATTGCTTTTTTATTAATAAATGTCACTAATTATTTCATAGGCAAACAATGTTTTTTAATGTTTAGGTAGGCTCATATTCAATTAAAGGTGGGATCTACAGTGATACAAGAGAAGAAGATAGGTTGACATGTAGAGAAATACTTAAAAGAACTTTTGAGGCAGGAATCATATCTCCCCCACATTATGCAAACAACAGGTCATTAACCTAGAAGACAATGTCAACCTCTTGAGACCAGTTACCATGGAAAACGTTGGGGATGCCTTAACAACCAAAAAGAACAACAAAGTGCCAATTCCAATTAGTTGTCCTATTGAATTCTTTAGAATATTCTCCAGGGTTTTGGGCACCAACCTTGTGGATGTTGTGGCCCTAATAATAGGGAGGGGAGAAATGAAAAAAGAGATTAATTAAATAGGGATCATGCTTGTCACAAAGAAAAAGAGATTAGTAGAAGATGAAGGCTAGAGGCCAATTAGAGAGTGCAATGTTCTCTTCCATATCATCTCCAATGTGACTGCTCAAAAGCTAGCCCCCTTGCTCCCAAAAGCTATGGGAACCAACCAGGTATATCCCAAATTTTTTATAAAAATGCTTCATCATGTATTACTACTCTTAGAATTCTCAACTATATTCCTCAAAATTGACATAGCCAAAGCATATAACTCACTAAGCTAGGAAAGCCTACAAGAAATTATATGGCACAAAGGATTCTACCTAAAATTTATCCCAATCAGCTTCATTTTCCCTTGATTTCAAGCCAAGGCACAACCACTCAAAAGGTTAGACTTTCGCTTATCTACCAACCCTCCCATGACCCCACTTGACAAGATGGGCACTGTGGCTCTGGGTGATGATCCTTTTTATTTTCCCTTGATTTTGATGGTAGATTACAAAGATTTTCATGTTTGTGAAAGGATTGAGGTAGGGGAATACAATATTCCCTTACCCCTTCATTATCACCATATATACAATGCAAGATTATCTTATTGCATAGAGGGTTAGAGGGGCCAATTGCATGCATCAAAAGCCATTATGTGCTAGCCTTTGAGATGTGAGTGCTTAGAGTTAACGCAACAGGATCAATGAAGAAGCGTGCATAGAATGTAATGAAAACAATTCAAAAGAATTACATTCAATTGATTCATCTAGTATATGGAGGCAAGGAGAACCTCATTATAGGTTATTTCAAGGTTAGGGTTTTCTTGGTAACTGAATATGGGGCTTTAAAAAATAACTCTCAAACCACCAAACTTAGTAATACCCTTTATATAGGCCAATACATGGAGATAGGAAAAGCCTCTTTATAAGTTATTTTAACATTCAAATTTTATTCATAACCAATAAAAGGTTTTATTTTTATAACCCATGCAAACCATCAATCTTTACAATACACTTTATACACTATGATGATGGTATGGTGATCATCATCAAGGCTTGCATTTCCAAAGCAAAAGTTATGAAGAAGAAAGTTAACCTAACATCAAAATAATAGGGGCTAACTATCAATTAGAATATGCAATAGTAGAGGGAGTCACATTTAAGTGCTCTCAAACATTTATTGACGTATGTGCATGGAACTCTTGATTTTGGTTTGAACTACATTAAAAGGGATGGAAATTTTCATGCTTTATCTAATTCTGCTTGGTAAGGATATTTGGGTAATATAAATTCCACTTTAAGTGCACTGATCTTTCATGGCTTAAATGCCATTTATCTAAAAAGTAAAAATAAAACTTAGTCGATCTTTACATCATTGAGGCAGTTAATTGCCATTTCTAATTGCCTCCAATACATTTTATGGCTTACAGAATTATTTGAGTAGGTGGAATTCAAGGTAGATTTATTAATTGAACTGTGTTACAAACTCTAGCCATTCTATTATCCAAGGACCACACCATTCATAACAAATCCAAACACATTGACAAAATATTAGGGCTATTGCTTAGAGGTTGAATACTTATCCTACCAAGGAGAGTCCATGGATGAGTAAACAAGCACCTTACCATCACTACAAATGATGACCCCTTCAATAAAAATCAAGTGAAGGAGGACATCATCAATTCTAATATATCACAAACAACAAACTTTATAAATCCCACTTTCCCCTTTGGGGCCTTTCCCTAGGACTAAAATGGGATCATGTCTAAGCCTTGAGTCAAGGCTAGTAAACTGGACAATATATCTTTGTGGATCCCCATACACTATTGGCAGTAGGGCTTCATCCTGGAATGGCCTTGTTCAAAAATGCAATACAAATGCATTGTATGGACTAATATCTAGTAAATATGTTAAAGCTAACTGTATAGTTACCTTCATAATGTTGATGGCCAGGATTGCAACTACAAAATAATTTATTTTAAAAAAATCAACAAGATTGTGAAGAATTCCATATGGTCCAGAGGCAATGACCATGGGTGTATACATCTCATTAAATGGAATGTGACTATTAAACCCTTGAAAGCTAGTGGCTAGAGGAATCAAGAAGTTTGAGTATTGCATCCTCACCAAGCTCAGCTACCTCATTACAAGATAATGAAGAACACAGCTAGATTAAACTAATCAACAAAAAATACCAAGGTTGGGCATACAAGAGGACACATTCCACACTTTGCAGAAAGCTTTGCAAAATAAAAACACAACAATGGGAAGAGATAACATCCTTTAGTAGTAAATATGTATTGAAAACACAATATGGGCAATTAGCTTACTAGAAATAAACTTGGCAAGGAAGCACTCTAGAGCATGTGACGATCTTCATTTGGCTTTTAAAAATTGAGCTATTCTAACACGTAAAATGCTGTGTAGGCAAGGGCGGCAAACTCCTACCATGCATCCATTGTAGGAATACAATAAGAGCATAAACCACCTTGCATTTGAATGTAACTGGAGCATCTAGATGTGGCTCATGTTGGATCTAACACCCGTGATGACACAAAATAATATTTTAACAAACTCCATCATTGTAATGGCAGTATGATAAATCTAGCAAGTCCATAACAAAATCATTTTCAGTCAAGTTGCTCTTCATTTTACAGTGATCATTGCAAGCCCCTTCACAAGGCTTGAGCTAAAGTAAATGCTGCCAAAAGGAGCCTAACTGGCAATGGTTCCTCAACGATGCCAAGCTTTGGGATATGGTGGTTCAGAAGCCCTGCCCCTGAAGCTAAATAGGGACAAAGAAGTGAACATCACCCAATTCTACCAACATTTAAGGAAGCACAAAACTTTGTTCCATGGATTAAAGATCCTAATGTCCAAGGACACTACTATGTGCCTTGTTGTTAGGGCTAAGGGCAAGATTCTAAGCATCAATGGTCATGGTTTGCAAGATGCCTTTTACTTTTCCCCATAAGGTTTAGAAAAAGCACAACTCGCCAAGCTCCCAAGTCTAGACTTACACCTCTGTGGCCAAGGGTTGTCAACTCAGGGACATGGAAACATCAGAACATTGGGGCATGTCCCAAATGGGTTTGTGGACAAAAGCGTTTTCTAGGGACATGTCTAGGATGCATTGGGAAATGTTAAGACTTTAGGTAATATATAGTTTGCAATACATATTTATGCAATATTTTCAAACCATATCCATACAATTTTGTCTCACTATTTATAATATGTAGCAAGCATTCCAAAGAATGTAGTAATAGAACCCCTTGCAAAGCCATCCATGATTTACAACCAGGCCAAAGGTACTTGCAAGTGTTGGAGAAGCTACCAAATGATTTTTAACTCAAGAACCATGGATATCATAGCTTTGATATAGCCTGTGTTTGCTCTGCATTTGTAATGCAATGTGTTTGAAAAGTTCTATGGAAATCACTTTTTGAGCTTTGGCAGGATGTAGTGGAGCTGGCAAAGTGGTTCTTCATTCAGTCTGGCATCATTTTGAAGCTATAGGGGCTGCATTTTACTTTCATGTGTTGCCTATGACTAGCGTGCATGGTAAATCTGCCTCGTTTTTTCTTGGACACGCAGCAGCGACAACATCAACACCAGCATTCAGGATTGATTTTGGCTCTTTGGAGGGTGTCAAGGTCGGGGGCTCCTCCCCCAACAGCCAAGACCCCCATTCAGGTGGTTTATGGACACTTGTGCTCACGATGTAGCTGTCAATGGTGGTTGATTTGACTAGCAACTTGGAGGGGTGCAAGGCTAGTTCAAAGGTGGTGTTGGATTTGCCAAATGAGAAGGGTGAGCTGAGCTACTAGTTTTCTATGTAGGTGGCTCTTGCTCCTCCCCCACAAGGGGCAATTAGGGGGGAGGGGGAGCTAAGGGAAATTGTAAGGGGTCAACAACTGGAGGTGGGTTTGGGAGGTGCTGAGGCACCAACATTTGCCTGTCTAGATGCTTTCCTAGCTGAAGTCACGAAGTGCGTTGCACACCGCACGTGGGAGGAGGAAAGGGATGTTTGGTAGATCCAACAAGCTGCATACAAGGAAGAATTCCAGCACCAACTGGATGAGGTAGAATGTCAAGATCTTGAAGAGGCACAGGATGAGCGACGGTGAAGAGATTTGGCCAAGGCAATGGCCAAGGAGGCTCTAGAGGTGGAGCTGAGGGAGAGCCTAAGGGCACAACTCCAAGAAGAGCTAAGGCTCCAAGAGCTAAGGGAGAAGGAGGAACAAGAAAGGAGCACAAGGGAGGAGGAGGAAGCTACCATGATTCAACAATAGCTGGACCATGCCCATGAACAAAGTGCTAGATCATGGTTGAGGCAGGGTCAGTACCCGTATGTCATCATGAACATTGGGCAAAACACATCTTGGCATGTGCTTCAAAGGCACATTAGGCACAGGGGCCGAGAGCTACACTTGAATGGAAAGGGAAACACGAAGAAATGTGCGAGGAAGGACTAGGCCTTCAAAAACTTTCAAGAGGTAGTGGCATTTGTGGATTCAAAGTGGCATTGCATAGTCCTCAACACAGTTCATGCTCAAGAGAGGGCCTTTTGTGCCTACACTTGTCTTCCTATCCGTTTATATGGTGCAGTGGTTTGGTATGACGTTATGTTATTTTGCAATAAGGCTTCCATTATGTTTGGTATGCTATTTTGTTAACCTGACACCCTAAGGGGGGTGGTGTCATGAGGCAAGGGGTTCATTTGTATTTATTGGTGGTGGTGATGTGTGGTGGTGGGTGCTCTCCTCTNTCTACCGCTCCTAGATTTTGGTTCACCAAGGCTAATGTATATTCCAATTTGTAACTTTCTTGCTAATTAATAGATGACCCGGCATTTTCTCTATATATATAATTAAAATAGAAATTTCTAAACATATTAATATAACAAAATTGCATTAAGCATGAACATTAACATAAATTCATTGTTTATATTCCCATATACATTACAAAAAAATTCAAATGTAAGCTACACTATAGGATTCATTCACCATCAACTAAAACAAATGAGCTAAAGTGTCTAAAATTAGCTGCTGAAGTGACTCAAAATGAGTTGAAGAATGCATTGTTGAGCTCTTGAAGAATGTGATGTTGAGCTTCCCAAGAATGTGTTGCTCCTTGTAGAAAAATGTGCACTCAAAGTGCCAATAAGCTTGAAACTATTGATGCATATTTAGAATGTTCTATGCTTATTCTTTCTACTTTTATAGGTGTATTCAAACATGAATTTTGTTTTTGGGATGGAGTTTTCATGTTTAATGAAATGTTTAACAGTGAAAATGTGTAAACTTCTAATTTGTATTTTTAAAGATTCCAAAATAATCTGGAATCACCCAGAATTGTCTGGAGTCACCCAGAATTGTCTAGAATCACAATATGAAATCACCCAGAATCACAATCCAGATCCAGATCGCAGTTGTTCAAATCATGATTCGAAAGCAATCCCAATCTGATCTTCTTAAGTTTGGTTTACAAGTGCACAAATCTTTAGGCACATCATGCTTGCAAATTTTTTGGTACATACAAAGAATTAAAATCAAACTTTGTGTAATCTCACCTTATCTCATTAAGATGGAACTACCAACCTATGTTATAGTGTTCATTGATAATATGCTGATTAGTATTCGTACTCAGAAATAGCTGCAAGAACTAAAGAAGAATCTAGCTTTACTTTTACAAATCTCTAGCCGTAGTCTTGCAAAAGACTGTCTTAAATTGGAGACATTGGACTTAAATACATCAATGATTTGTTCGAAAATTTTGCTGCAAGTGATGCTATTGAAACATTACAATGGAAATGATAATATTTCATGTGGTTTTTCATTTTCAGCAAATGTTCAAAAATTGTGTATTAAAACAGCTTATCATGTTCAACTAGGGTGGGATATCTGAAAGGACTAATAACAATCTTTGATTTCAATTTCCATTTCATACTGCCCATGGACTAAATATACTTCTACATTATCGACTAAGTATGGAAAAACAAAAAATGAAATAAAAAAACTAGAACAATCGATGGAAGAATTGTCAACTACTTACCATGCATGGTAATAAAATGATATCATAGCCTAGAAAAGACAGGAATGCACCAAAATTTTTGTTCAGAATATTCAGCCAATTGAAACTAAAACTTCAACTAAACTTGTTTAAATGTAGAGTAAAGAGACCCGACAAAACTCAAATTCAGTTTTTCAATTTGGTTAGGTATCCTGAATTTGTAGAAAAATCTTGAGTTTTTTTTATCATGGTTTGTGTAACTGAAAACTTTTGACTTTTCAAGTAACTACTTGGAATCTCGGCCATTGAATAAGGTAGATTACGTTGGCATCTTGCTGGTAAGTTAGGAGAACCGTTGAACCATCGTACTATATTAATTACTATAAAGAAAATTGAACATAGAAAAGGATACCTGCTTTGTGCAATGCAGTACAACCATCAGCATCCTGAATACATGGATCAGCACCGCTGTTGAGAAGAATTAAAACAATATTTTCATGACCAGCATATGCTGCACGATGCAAACTAGTTGCTTGTCCAGCTCTTGTTTTCTGGTTCACTAGAGCTCCATTCTGGATAAGAAAAGCACTGCTAGCAATTCATTTCTAAAACCAAAAATAAAGTGAACAACCAAATTGGTTATCCAGTACAAAAAATTTATTTAAAAAACATTACCTAAAACTTAAGGTTTTAGCAACCAATTTTAAAATGAAATCATGATGCTTGTTAACATCAAGAATTCTAGAACATAAGCATTCATAACTTACAGAACCTTACAAATCACGCATGTAATGTGGGATGCATTTTCAGTGAACCTCATAAAGTTCACTATATGTTTTTTCTTGTTAATCTTCCTAACTAAATCCTAAGGCTGAGGAGTCACAGATGCACTCATGACAACAAACATATGATGAACCAATAAAAAGCTACCAATGTAGAAGAGCCTAGGTATTATTGTAGGTTAATTAAAGTACCTCTGCGACACACTGATACATATACCATAATTTTTGTCAAAGACAAATGCACAGCTGAAGACAAAAGTTAAACATCGTAGCTTTAATTTTCCTTTGATGGAAGTAAATGTAACAAAACAGTTGACCAAGACGTACACAAGAATCAAACATTAAACTTCCACTCTAGTTTTCTCAACAAAAATAACTCTCTATTTTAGAATGCATATAATGGTTGGCATAAAAGGTCAATAATACCCATTTCATGCAAGGCTGTATTTGCCACTAATATCCTAAATAAGTGTTTGCATACTTCTTTGCTTTTCCTAAGAATTATTCTCCACAATGATAATTGAATAGGCCTCATGAGTTTGAAGTTGGATACTATATAGTTAATCTCACATGCAAACATGGTATAATACATTTTCATGGTGTTACATTCATAAACATGTAGTATTGATTTGTGTTGCTTGTTCATGCTAGATGTGTAATGAACTTTAACAATAAATAAGTGCTATTAACCTTCCTTTTTTTTGGCACCAAATTGTTGTATACTAAGTGAAGTTGATCAGTATGATCTAAGATTATAAGAAATGACTTCAACATGTTGCTATGACTTTGTGTTTCCTTGAGGTATCATGGTACTTGAGAACATTATACATCATGAAGATAGGAGATAGTGTAGGCCCTATAATCAACAAACCAAGAGTCAGGTACTTATAAATTGCTAGTATGAGTCCAATCGCATGTTTTGAAAATTTGTAGAAAAAAATAGAAGTGATTTCAAAGGTTGGTTATAGAGGGTCCTATAGAATAGTGCAAAGATTAGCTTAAGACTATGTAATACCTCATCTTAATGATTGGCTACCTTATAGAATCAAGGTCACCTAAGCAACCATTGTTAGTTTCTAAGATGTACTTGCATTTTGCATGACACTTTTCTCTAGACACTTTGGTTCTCCAAAAAATATTTAATTTCATGTCATGTAGTTGTAGTCCCAAACCCATCCAAACTTATGAGGGGATGTTGACCTATATAGAGTGCATCCTAAGCTTAGCAAATTTAATGGATGAATTCTTTTTTTTTTTTGTTATTCAAAAAAAAACCATAACCTTAAAACAACCTATAAAATTTGCTCCCTCTCTCTAGTATGGTGTAGCAAATAAATCTATTGAAAGCAATGATTTTGAGTTATTTCTTTTGCATTCTACACCTAAACACCCTTCTTCCTTTTTATTCTCATGTTGGCTTCAGGCATTCACAACTCAAAGGTAAGCAAGAAAAGGCATTGCTACATGTTTCTATGATTATGACATTTCATTTAATGCTTGTAACATCTTATTGTTCTTTGAAAAATCTTTAATATCATGATTGCAACTAATGTATGTTAAGGCACCAAACATGCACAGTGTTTTTTTTTTTTTTTTAAATTTTGAGCAAATTTTCAGGAATATATTAAAAGGAAACAAGAGCAAAAGGAATATACAAGCTCAGGAGAGAAACACTGATCAGCAATAGACCCCATAGACCGAGCCCTAGCAAAAAAGGTTTAACCAAAAACCCCCAGACACCAACAGTAACAAACCATTAAAAATAAAAACCCCCCTAAGACTTATCACATGTCATCCAGTGTTCCCCAAGCCGACACCAACCATATCTCCTAGGGCCGACCACCACCAAAATCGGCTCCATCACTATGGGAAACCAAAACTAAGATGTACAAGAATAGTCAAGCCACCAACAAGCAAAATCCAGGAATAACAAGAAAAAACCAAAAAAAAAAAGTGAAAGACCCCCAACCCAGCCAGAGGGGGGGGGGACCCTAACAGACGCTAACACATCACTCATCCCCCAAAACATGGGGGAGGTGGGGAAGGCGAGCACAAAGGTAGTGTGGCCGCAGTTGAATGTGAAGCACATCTAGCTACACACGTAGCTCCTGCAACTCAACAAACACAATTGCCTCCTAGAACGTTTTAAAATGCTCAGCTTTCCTTGCCCGTTCTTCCTCAAATCCTCTTCCATCTGGGTGGAGCTTGGCTATTGCGATCCTGATATGTCGACGTAGGTTTGCCCACGTCACATTGCAATTTATGTCCTTCCGCACATATGGGCAGTCCCCATCATTGAGCCACCTAGTGGCATTCTGCTGATGTGCCCATTTTAGCTGAGCTTGATGGGTTGCTTCCTCTTGACGTTCTTGTGCCCTTTTTGCCGCTGCCGCCCTCTCAGCCTCCTGCCTTTGTATCTCCTTCTATGCCCTCTCTTCCTCAAGCTCAGTCCTGATCCACTCCTCCAACTCCACCGCTACTACAAACTATGCCCTGTCCAGCTCCTCTAGGTGTCGTGCTTGAAGCTCCTCTATTTCCCTTTGGAATGTGACCTCTCTCGCTTCCCATTTAGCTTCCCAAATCCATCGCTGCTCCATCCTAGCTTCTACCGCGGCTTCCTCTGACTCCACCTCAACCTATGCATGTGTGTCTGTCAAACTCTCCTACGATACATCATCACATGGTGCATCATTAGATTGCCTAGATTGATTGGATGCCATTAGAGCCAAGACAATACAGCCTTCCAGAATCGCTGGTTGTTGGGCAATCATTTGCCGCCTTCTCCTCCAATAGACCATGTGGAAGGTCATCAATGTTGGGTCGATTTCCGTCATCTCAAGCACCAAGTGTGCTGCATGCCACAGGCAAGGATAAGCCCCAAGTGTCTCCCCAACCTTCTCCGGTGCAATGATGCAAGGAAAAAAGCAGGGATATTTACCAACTATCCCATTTTCAGACACTTCAAGAGTGCAAAGTGAACCCCTTGGAGTTTCGAAATATTGCCTGTTTGCATGAAGAACATTTCCACAAGCTCCGCTGCCAACTACCACAACGGTGGCAAAGCAAACCTAGGCCCCTATCCACTAACCATCCTAAGGGTATGGTCCTAGGAAGAAATGATGGGCTTCCCCAAGCCCACGCATCAACGAGTCCACACTCTGTCTAGTTAGCTACATGCCCAAGGCCCTAGCTAGTGCATCTTCAAACAACTCAATGGTAACTGATGAGTGGCGAGGTACCCCTACACTCAACCATACGAATACGAGCGTACACGCGCGATCCGGTCGAACTCCGCAGACTAAATGCCTTAACGCCACAAGAAACACTTGGGGTTAATCGTTCGTTGTCTTCCCAGGCTTGCTTGTAAGTGTCACGGTGTATGGTTAAGCAAGTCTGAGGTATGTGATCTTTTTGGTATTATCAGCTTATCTCCTATGCTATCAGAGGAAAGGGTTGAGAAACTAACTAACTCTAACTAATGATCTAAGTCTAAATTAACTATCGTCAGCATCCGTTCCCACTTACCGGACACACCCTGAACTATGCAACTGCAGCTTACCAAACGCTAATCGTTACTGGGATCGTCACACGTAACGCAAGTGCTCGAAGTGGTCGTACTGGGGCACCTATTTAGCTTAAGTGTGATAAGCAGCCGATTCCTTGACTAGTCGTACACGTCCGTAGACGCTCGTAATCAAGTCGTACTTGAACGCACTAGAAAAGCAGTAAATGAAAGCAATAAATGAAACCACGTGCTGCAAGGTTTATCCAATCAAGTTCGTCTTTATCGCCGTACACAACTTGGGTTCAGGTTACAAGCTGCTCGAATAA
The DNA here is from genome assembly GCA_015680685.1 of Gnetum montanum. NCBI lineage: Eukaryota > Viridiplantae > Streptophyta > Gnetopsida > Gnetales > Gnetaceae > Gnetum > Gnetum montanum. The sequence goes on along the minus strand of MNCI01029060.1, from coordinate 75,112 downwards.
AGAGCCGTTCACTCTAGGACTCCTACTACGGGCACATGGGGAACAATTCTAACTCTAGAGTGATCAATCTGCCAGAGCTTCGTTACACTAGCCAAGATTGGGAAATGAAGGTAGTGCTGCCTCTTATTTATAGATATGGCGGCGGGACGCGATATCGCGGCCTAGTGCAAGTCGCGTCTCATCATACCCCCATGACTGAATGAAAACTCGTCCTCGAGTTCCTTACAATGATATCAGGTTGGTATGGGATTATTAGGGGAAATGGAACTAATGGGATGACATGTGAACGGTCTTTATTACAAGACTTGACAAAAACTGGTGTTCATGACAACAAGGGTGAACACCTTATTACAATGACATCAGACCATAGTTGGCAGCTGAGAGAAAAGAGGAGAGAGAATAGAAGAGTCTTGTTGCTGCCAATGCCTAGATTGCGCCTTCCGTTGTCCGTCCGTAAGCGCATTATCAATTCCACTCCTTGCATGCTGCTTCAGCGCTGCTCCATTCCAAGCGTCTGCTCCAGATCCATTCTGTGGTTGTATGATTGCCATCTGCACCCACAACACAATCATATATTAGCAAGGGTAATTGAATCATTAAGTAAAGCATACCTTGCTTCGGTTTAGGTTCCGTGGCTAAGTTGTGGTATGGCTAATATGGATCTGGGAAAATGTAGATGATGACTACCGAAGGCATAGGGGTTAGGAAGAAAAACGAAAAAAATCCGGGACTTAGGATAAAAATCGAAAAATCAGGCCCCGTACCCCCATGACTAATCGCGAACCTCCGGTAGTGTTAGAATGGAGAACGAAAAGGAGTAGGAAAGATAGGTAAAAGGGACAACTATGGCATCGGTCAAGGGGATGTCATGATGGAAATGAACAAATAATGTTAATTAATTGCAAAAGGTTAAGGAAAAGAAGTTAACTATTTTCCAAATAGGAATTTTCGTGGGTCCTCCCCAAAGCAGGCTCATGCCCTTAATGCCCTGACAAAGGACATTCAAAGAGTCCGC
>MNCI01029060.1:21206-69853 GCA_015680685.1 Gnetum montanum | reverse complement strand
ACCAGGAAGTCGGTTGGGTATGACCATCCACCTACAGTTGTAACAATGTCTTCAACCTGCCCCAGAGGGACGGTGATGGACTGGTCAGCCAGCTCAAGGCGGACATTGCTCTTCTTAAGTGGAGGTAGGTTCCAGGTCTTATATAATTGTTGTGAGATCAAGTTAACCCTAGAACCTGAATCAAGGAGAGCCTTATGTGGTTCATTCCCCGCGACTTGAAGGTAAACTAGGGGGACTCCCGGATCTGATAATGTCTTGGGAAGGTGACCAACCTTGATCCAGTCAGTTACCGTATGTGTTAGCATAACCGTGTGCATCGGACGTGATTTTGCGGCTGGAAGATTTCTCGAACCCGCGTTAGGTGTAAAAGCATTAGGAGGCTCAACTGCTTGTGAGGGCAACAGCTTAGTTGGATTGTTGGTCCTAAGGAAAGATCTTTTGGGTGGACACTTGTTAGAACCAATCGGGGCTGAAGGTTTAGGTGCCCTCGCAATGTTGGGTTGTTGCAGCTGAGTAGGGTTTACCCTGGGTTTTGTTGGAGCAGTTGGTGGTGCAGCCTTAGGTGCAAGAGGTGCGGATGTACGTGGAGGATGTCGCGGGTACGGAACATTTCTTGAAGGAGGGGGAATCCGAAAACATTCCTGAACGTGGTAGTAACCTGGAGGGCTCATGTAACTCGTAAAGTTACTTGGACAAACCGGCTGCTGCACATAATGACCATGAGGATCAGGCTGCTGGTAAGGGTACTGATGTGCTGGCGGTGGCATCCCCCACGACTGTGGGTATTGCCACTGCTGGTGCTGTCCAATGGGCTGCAGAGGCGTTCCACTTGGATAATACGTCAAGGGTTGGTGGAACTGCCTCGGGTTACCTTGTGGATAAGGTAACCTTCGGGGTGTTTGCCGTTGATTAAGTCTTGGATTTAATGCATACACCCCAGACTCCTGCAGATGTGAGATAATTGGACAACATCCCTTAGGATGGTCATAGTAGCAGACCTCACATCCACCATCATTGTCTGAATCAGAATTTTCAGCCTCATCGGAGTTAGAGATTTTTCCCTTACCCTTGTTATGTGCAGGGTTAAAGTTTCTCCGCATGTTTTTGCTTTTATCACTACTTTGCTCATCCTTAGACTCTTCTACGATTTTCAAAACTGTTTCTATTCGTGAGTCTAAGGAATCCCACATTTGGTCTACCTTAGCCGATACCTCCGTTGTTAACTTTTGGATCGGCACGGTTTTCCTGTTCACCAACTCTTCGAGTGGTGACTCATCCTCCTCATCACAGAATTTCACTCCCTTCTTGCGAAGGGAGGGATCGCGGTTGTATTCCTCCGCACTTTCTCTTTTACGTAGCTCACCCTCTTCTTGCGCTACTTGTTCCAACAAAACTTCAACTTCATGGGCTCTTAATTGGGAGAGTCTCCCTTGGGCGTAAGTCCCAAGAGTTCTTCTCGTTTCATTTCGTAGCCCATCCACGAGGTGGCGAAGTTGATCCCGCTTAGCGTACCCATGGCCCGGGCAACGATGTAGCAATGTGTAGTAACGGGCCATGGCAGCATCCAAGGATTCATAAGCTCCTTGTTTCCAGCCTTGGATCTGCTTACGCAAGTTGGACACTCTGGAGTACGTTTGGTATTTGTTGTTGAATAATTCGAGCATCGTACTCCACCTCCTGATGGTTTCCGGTTCTAAGGACCGGTACCAGCTTTCTGCTTCTTTAGTGAGTGTCCTTGGGAACAACTTGAGTTTCTGCCACTCATTGTCTATGTTCTGCAAGGCACAGGCATCGTGGAATGCCTGTAAATGATGTTGAGGATCAGCGTTGTATCCCCCTTCAAAACGTGGGATATTATTTATATCCAAACGCTTGATCCTACTGTCTTTCAAATGCCTTGTGGGAATCCTAACTGCCTCTCTAATGTCAAGCATACTTCGGGTTGCGAATAGGGGTTCGTCATGATCATCTCTTTCATGACGTCTGTGATGTCTACGTTGTGGTTCCCTATTCTCCCTACGTCCTTGCCCTTGTCCTAACTCCTCTCGACCTTCTTGTCGAGGCATTTCATCTCTTTTACCTTTACTCTCCGCGTTATGCTCATGGTGGCTGCGCCCAGATGTGGAAGGAGAGGGTGAATGATGTGATGAAGGGGAAGAAGAAGGGGATCCATCACCATGGTGATGTTTCTTGCCTTCTCTTCGGCTGCTTCGGCCCCGATCGTTGTGACGATCAACGAATCCGTCATTAGTGCGAGTGATTGTTCCTGCTGTGAACAGCTTGTGCTCACGGGGATCAGAGCCTGGAATGTGTATCGTTGATCTAAGGCCCTGATGCCTAACCTCTTCACCAGAGTGAGGAGGAGGAACATCATTTTCTAAGAAACCCGTTGTGAGGGGTTCCTCGTCTCCTATTTCACTAATGACGTGGGAAACCTTGCCCTTCAGTAGTGAATGTTGGCTCTCCTGCCTTGCATCCCGAATACGTTGGGCTTTTGTGGGACGATAATCCCTCAGAGTGTAATCATCCGCAACGTATTCAGTAATCAGCTCTTGCATGCCATACCGTACCAAGGCACGGAAAAGCATGTTGGAAGCAGAGCGATCTGGGGGTAACACAATGTTACCTTGCATGTCTCTCCACCGCAGTTGCTCATCTTGATGGAAAACAAAGGTAAAATCTGGCACATACTCATCGGGATGAGTATATGTGACCTTAGCCTGTTGAGGACATGGTTGATTGCGGTTATGTGTATGATGCTGACTTTCTCCTGTATTGTCCTTAGGTGAGTTGATTTCGTGAGAAGAAGCCATTTTTATTGGTGTGCAACTTCACCGTTATTTATTGTTCTTTATTAACTGATTAACCCTAAGGTTCGTTTTAAGCTCACAACGATGTGAGTGATATCCCTTATGTTAAATTGGCGAAAAAACACTTAGTCCCCGGCAACGGCGCCAATGATGAGTGGCGAGGTACCCCTACACTCCACCATACGAAACGAGCGTACACGCGCGATCCGGTCGAACTCCGCAGACTAAATGCCTTAACGCCACAAGAAACACTTGGGGTTAATCGTTCGTTGTCTTCCCAGGCTTGCTTGTATGTGTCACGGTGTATGGTTAAGCAAGTCTGAGGTATGTGATTTTTTTGGTATTTTCGGCTTATCTTCTATGCTACCAGGAGAAAGGGTTGAGAAACTAAGCTAACTCTAACTAAGATCTAAGTCTAAATTAACTAGCGTCAGCATCCGTTCCCACTTACCGGACACACCCTGAACTATGCAACTGCAGCTTACCAAACGCTAATCGTTACTGGGATCGCCACACGTAACGCAAGTGCTCGAAGTGGTCGTACTGAGGCACCTATTTAGCCTACGTGTGATAAGCAGCCGATTCCTTAGCCAGCCGTACACACCCGTGGGTGCTCGTAACTAAGTCGTACTTATCACACGATCTAGCCTAGCAATGAGCAGCCGATTCCTCAACTAGCCGTACACATTAGACCCGGGAGTTACCAAGCGCAGAATCCTGGAATACGCTACTGGGTTACCAAGCATCCAATGCTCGTAATTGAGTCGTACTCATGCATTGCGTCAAGCAGCCGATTCCTTGACTAGCCGTACACGTCCGTAGACGCTCGTAATCAAGTCGTACTTGAACGCACTAGGAAAGCAGGAAATAAAGCAATAAATGAAACCACGTGCTGCAAGGTTTATCCAAACAAGTTCGTCTTTATTGCCGTACACAACTTGGGTTCAGGTTACAAGCTGCTCGAATAAAGAGCCGTTCACTCTAGGACTCCTACTGCGGGCACATGGGGAAAAATTCTAACTCTGGAGTGATCAATCTGCCAAAGCTTCGCTACACTAGCCAGGATTGGGAAATGAAGGGAGTGCCGCCTCTTATTTATAGATATGGTGGCGGGACGCGATATCGCGTACACGATATCGCGGCCCAGTGCAAGTCGCGTCTCATCAGTAACCCCCCAAAAAGTCGTGGAATGCCCCTCCTAGTTGGTGAAGAACTCACCATCTAGCAGCGTGGGATCCCCCAACAACCGTAGCAAAAAGCTAACCTAGCCAACCCTTTGCACTAGTTCCCATAGCTCCGCATTCTCCTGAAAGTGATGGCAAGACAATTCAACCGTTGGAGTCATTCCCATAGTGGCCCTAGCTTTCTTCCATAGCCTAACACCCTCTGCAGCCACCTGTGCTGGCAATGGCACCTGTCTAAAAACCAGTTGATTACATGCCTTCCACAAGCACCAAAGAATGGCGGTTGCTATGGAATCCCCACTTAAAATAATCAATGATCTAATGCACACACTTTGCCAGACCACAATGCTAAAGACACATTCAAATGCCAAGTGTTGCCATGTCTCCATGGCCTGCCCACATGTAGGACAAGTGTCATCAATTTGAATCCCACTCCTCCTTAATTTTGCCCTGACTAGAACAACTGCATGATTAATAAGTCAGAGGAAAGCTTTAATTTCCTCTGGAAGGCAGCCCTGCCACACCTGCCACCACCCTAGAATCACAGGGAATTGCCTTGAAAAGATGTTTTTTGGCTGAACATTGAACCATCCCAGTTGTGACATGTGGAGAATGTGTTAACACATCAACCACCACAACCTCAAGTCCTGCAAAGTAGGAGTCCATTGGTTGTATTTCTAATGGATAATATGTATACAAGGAACGTGCTGCATGTTAAGTCTTCGCCAATTGTGTGGGAAGTTACTTGATTATTGCACCCCTCCCATTGACAAATTAGTTGTTAAACAAAGAGCACATCTTTAACTTTAATTTTCACATTTTGAATTTTAGATAGTTTGTTGATATGTTGCTTTATTAATTTACTCTTTAGTATTTGCATAGTAGAGTAAGCATTTTATTGATTTAGTAATTTTGTAATTGAGTTTTCACAATTATAAATTTAAAATTTCATGATCCCAACCATACAGTCTATTGAGCCTAAATTCTAAAATTTTTTCAAACTGTAGATCAGAAATTTATTTCAAAATTCACAGTACATCTGTATTAAACTTGTATTTTCGGTTTCCAAAATTTTAAGTTGAAATTTTTATTAAATCATTGAGATTGTTTTTTTTTTTTTTCTTTTTTTCTTTTTTTCTGTTGCAATGTTGCAGCATGTTTGAAAGAGTACGGTTGCTCCATGGTGGTTGATGGATGGACTAGCTCTAGAGGTAGAACACTGATTTTTCCTATACCCACATAGAAAGTTACATGGTTTATTAAATCAGTAAATGCCTCAGATCATGTTTAACAACAGGACTGTTTAATCAAATTATTTATATCATCATCATAATCCTAGCCTTGTCCCAACAAAAATATGGTCCGCTAATCAAATTTACTACAGCCAAGTATCTCGTACCATTGATCACAAATATCTTCACTAATTATGTGAAGGTTGAAAAGGCCCTAATGGAGAAACATGCTCATATCTGTCAGAGTTGGACATGCAAAAGCAATCAAATGAGTTGAATTTGATCTCTTAGTTTTTAAGAATTTGCTTGAAATTTTGAGAATTCTATCTTTTCATTGGAGATTTCTCCAATCTACTTCAGGTGATTGCTTCAACTAGAAATTTTTTAAAATGTTTATTGCAAAAAATTGATCCAAGCCTTAAGAAATCCAAGCAAGGGGATTGCACGAGCTGTAGGGGCTGGTGGATTTGGAAATCAGGGGGCGCCAATTTACGTGGTGTAATGGACACAACAGGGCAGCTCAGGTGTTGACCAAGATTGATCGGGTGTGGGCAGTGTTGGCTCTGCTTTTGCAGAGGGACGTGATAGTTCGAGGTCTAGCATGGGTGGCTTCGGACCACAGGCCATTGTTATGCATGGTGGGGCCCCAGGACCAAGAGGGACCGTCAATTTTTTGGTTCGAACGATATTGGGTGCACAAACCTTGGTTGCAGCCAATCATGGAGGATATCTAGCAAGGTTACAATAGGACTTCTGAGCCCTAGGAATTTTTGAAACAAAGATTAACTATGGCCAAGCACAGCATCAGACAAATGCAGGTGGGTGATAAATATTCATTTTTGGTGTGTCAAGGGGAGTTGCTCAAACATTTGGCGATGGTCCAAGTGAGGCAAGAACAAGGGGATCACCAAGGGGATGCAAAGGAAGAGGTGCTTGCAAAGCTTCATGGTCTGGAGGCTGAGGAGGAGAACTATTGGTGGCAACGGAGTAGGACCTGGTTGAGGGAGGGAGACCGTAACTCATGATTCTTTTTCGCTGCAGCGCAATTGACACAGCAATCCAAAAGCATTAAGTGCCTCAAGGTGAATGGCTCTCAAGTAGAGGGGTAGGAAAAGGTGGGGAGGGTGTTACTAGATTCTTGGTCAGATATCTGGTGGCACCGATAGGTTTTGCTGATGACCATTCAAACTGAAAAAATTTTAAATGAGGCAGATAACGGACATTTGTTGGCCCCATTCACATGGACGAAATTAAGGCTGGCACTAGCTTCAATGAAAGGGGGCTGGGCCCCAAGGAACCAGATGAGTGGCCAATAGAGTTTTTCTAGGCATTTATTAATGCCCTTGAGGACAACTTGTTGGATGCTTTTAATGCTATGCTATGGTGGGGGCAATTAGACAGGAAATTAATTGTGCTTGAGTGGTGCTTATCCTAAGATGGCCAACCTGTCCTATCCCATGGATTTTCGGCCTATTGGCGTCTACAACATGCTGATGCGGCTCTTCCTAAAGTTGCTGGTGACTCATCTAGGGCCGCTAATGCCATGTCTAGTAGGGTGCAGCAGGCAGGTTTTGTCAAGGGTAGGCACATACAAGACCAGATCATTCTAGTGCAGGAAGTCGTTCACTCACTCCGGGCAAGTAAGTTTTTGGGGATGTGCCTGAAGCTGGATATAACCAAAGCATATGATACAGTTGCTTGGGACACTCTTTGGGAGGTTATGCTTCACAAAGGTTTCCACCCACACTTTGTCAATCTGTGTATTGACATTCAAAGGTCAAGGGCTTTTTCCTTGGATTTGGAGGGCAAACTGTGGGGTTTTGAGACCACTGGGAGGGGACTTCGACAGGGGCATTTTTTGCCTCCATTCCTGTTCATTATGGTGATGGATACGATGCGGACTTACTGTGAAGTTGAGCAGGTGAGGGAGTTGGACGTCAATCAGGTGTAATGCATGGTGGAACATTATGCAAATGACACCATTATGTTTTCACAGGCCACCATGCCACAAGCACATGCGATCAATAGAGCCCTCCACCACATGGGGGAGGAGATTAGGCTCCAAATAAATCAGGGTAAGTCAATTGTTCACCTGTTAAATACTGAGATGGGGATCTAAGGAAGGATCATTCAGGCACTGGGGGTGTTTCCTGGTTCAGCAAAAGACAAGTATTTGGGGCTTTCGTTGTTTGATTGGCATCGCTATAGAGTTTGGGGGGGATTGCTATGGCATATACAGGAAAGGGTTTCCCATTGGACGACTAGATTCCTATCCCAAGCTAGCAGGGTGTTGTGGGCTATGGCAGTGTTATTGGCCATCGTGCGATTTGTGACTAGTGCGGCTTTTCCCCAAGTTGGGATAATTGACCATGTGGATCAACTGATTCGTGATTTTATGTGGTAATGGAATAAGGGGTAACCACATGCATTTGGTGGCATGGGACAAGGAGGCGAGGCCTAAAGATGTGGGGGGTCTAGGCATTCTAAGATTCTGGGATGTTTTAGCGATGGGGCATCAAGCCCTTTTGAGTAACTTGATGTCGCAGGATTCAACTCTTACACAGTGGATTATTCTCCTATGACACAAGTACATGCCTTGGGAAGGGGGAGGGAATGTTTCAAAAATTTGGTAGGTGATTTGTGGGCACGTGCAAACGCTGACAACAGTAGGGTCGTTGAATGCCCCACCTAAACAACTAATTCAGGATAGATTTCATCCAACTAGGGGTGGCAACACGTGTGGAAGAGCGTCTGCCCAAGAAGATTAAAACATTTCTTTATTTATTGTGCCATAATGCAATTCTTGTACGATGGGAACCAAGATGATGCAACATGGAAATCAAGGACATGTGTCCCCTCTACATGGCAGGGGTCGAAACAACCATGCACTTTGCTCAAGAATGCATTTTTACCGAGCAGGTGTGGAGAGCGGCCAACTTTCCAGTTGGAATGACACTCAAAGGGGAGTCTCTGGCTACTGCCATCTTGTGGAGATTGTCGCACATGGAATTTTCCAGTGTTTCAAGGGGTGCAATTGTCGTTACCAATGCAAATTGTTGTGGAAGGTATGCATCTATGGAAGGAGGCTTTGTCTGGGATGGGAATGACACCAACCGTCAAACCCCCGTGTGATGAATTCCAAAGAAACACAGTGCTATGGCGTCTTGTGACGCAAGCTAGGTGGGCCAAGCTGCTTCCCTGATTGCAGGGGCACCCTAAGCTAGAGGATGGGCCTTTCTTCACCAACTAGATAGGGGATTGGATGGTTTTTTCGTGGCACTGGCATCAAGCTTACAGAGGCTGCCATTGCAGGGTTGGTTCAGGTGCCAGTAACTAGGGAGGAGGCCCCTCTGTGCGGCTACGGTTTGCAGGATGCCAACGATTTTTTCCCCAAGGCTGTCACTAAGACAAGGGGTGGGCAAGTGCTGAAGAAGGCTCTAGAGCTGCTTTGGCAAGAGGTAGTGGTCCACATGGACAGATTCTTTGTACATTCTGGGAATGCTTGGAAATTGTTGGAGGTCCATTTTACTTTGATGAGCTAACTGCATCGGGGGTGCAGGGCTAATCTACCAGTTTTCTTTTTGGCCTTGTTGCGGAGGTAGCAGCATGGATGCCATTCCGATCTCATGTTGGTGTTATGGAGAGCCATGGGGGGTGCTACTCATTTGGAGGGGGTGGGGCCCTCTATCCATGTGATTTATGGTCAACAACTGCATTGTGCACCGCCGACTGTTGTGAAGCTTTCCTCCAAATCGGAGGGGTCTTAGCATGAGGGAGGAGTAGACCCCTGGGGGAGGAGGTACACAAGGAGGGGTTGGGGATGTTTCCAGGGGTGAGGCACCTCGGGTTTCTATTTAGGGAGGGGGTCCGTCGACTGCTATGCTGGAGGAGGAGGCTAAGGCATGTGGAGGGTGGTCCCCACCTCAAGGAAGCTCATTCACTATAGGGGCAGAGCAAAGGTAGGCCATAGAGAGGCTAATGTGGGAGGAGTCGTGGCAACAGAGGGAGGAGGAGTTCCAATGAGAAAGGGAGTTGTGGATCGTGCAGCAAGCTAAGGCTACTCAAGCGAATGTCAAAGAAGAAAGAATCCAGTGGGATTTGGCCAAGGCAGCATCGTGGCTTGAACAGGAAGCAGAGCTCTAGGATAGAGTGAGGCAGGAGCTGGAAGACAAGACCAAGCAATAGGAGGCAGTGAAAAGGGAGGCAACCAAGCACTGTGCCTGAGAAGAAGAGGAAGCCGAGATCCAATGTCAACTAGATAAGGCCCATGCCAACAAGGCACGCTCTTGGCTACAAGAGGGCAGATGCCCTTATGTTATCCTTAATATTGGTAGGAATGCCCTATGGTCAACCTTGTGGCAGCACATCCGCAAGCAAGGGAGAGAATTCCACCCTCACAAGCAAGGGAGTGAGGCGGCAACCTTTGTTGACATGGAGCCACATAGGGCTATCTTGGATGCTATCCATGCACAAGATCGCACCGATTGTCCTTGTACTTGACTNGGGGGGTGTTGGGGTTTGGAGGGTTTTTTGGTGTAGGGGTTGCACTAGCAGGGGGGGCCCTATTGGCCCTTCCCGTAGAGTTTTTTGTTGTTCAGGGGCCCTCTGTGGGTGGTGAGGGGAGGACATCCATTTCCCTTGTTTTGGGAGGCTGGTTTGTACATTCTGTAAATTGTTCTCACGTAATATAGCCCGAACTTTTCTGAAAAAAAAAATCTTTAAAAACTGCTTACGTTTTTAACTACACAATTTTAGGTCACAATTCCACAGTCCATAATTTACAGATCTTTTGCCTGAAACAAGTGAAGAAAATAGTAAAAAAAAAAAAAAGATCAGGATGCTTGCACTAAGGAAAGATTAAACATGTGAAGAGAGAGTGCCCTAATCTAATGCAAATGATCCTACCTCTAACAAAGTTCAGGTCCTCCAAACAAGTTGTAGTTGCAATTAAGTATCCTCTTACATTTTGATACTGCTGTGCTAGTTTATGGTTATTCTCTAGTGCCAGAACTGACAATGAGTGGAAGCTGTATCTTCTTTGTTGCTTACCTTGTTCTAGCATATTTTGGCACCCTTTATGTCTCTTTTTTTGCTAATATAAATGGTGCATTGGGAGACATGTATAAGACTTATGGTAGCATTTTAGAAAGAATATGAGAAAAGGCCATCCAAGAAGATCAAAATTATGATTTATAACATGATATTTTAAAGCCATAATTCAAAGGTTGCTGGACCAGATACTATTTCTACAGAACCTTAACCTTAAAAAGCAATGGGAGATATAGGAGTCTTATGTCTAATGTAATTATTTAGCAAAATTCTGAAGGATGGAGAAATCTCTAAAAACTGAAGAAAAAGCACTGTTGTTCACATCTAAAAGAATAAACAAGCTATGTGAAATTGTGCAAACTACACAGAAATCAAATTTATAAGCCATACTATGAAAGTTTGCGAGAGAATCATAGATCAGCATTTTAAACTTAAATAAACAATACCATAAAGCCAATTTAAATTTATGCCATGGAGATCTACAATAAAGGCTATTTTCTTGATATAACAATTACTAGAGAAATTAAGCACTGAACTTCCAAATAATGACCCTTATAGATAAAATCTATACATGATCTTTAATGACTTGAAAAAAGCATATGATAAAGTACCTAGAGATATTAACTTTGGTGGGCCTTATGAAAGAAAACATCCCTGATAAATATATTAAAGTAATTTAATACATGTATGAAGGAGATACTACTTTTGTAAAATCACATCTGATTTTCCGTTCACATTAAGTCTGTGTCAAGGGTTTGCACTTAGTCCTTACTTAATTGCTATTATTATGGATGAATCAACTAATGAAATATAGGATGAAATCCCTTGAAGTATGTTGTTTGCAAATAATATTGTATTGGTGGATACATCTTGAGCAAATATTGTTTCTAAAATAGAAAAGTGTTAACATATTATAGAATCAAAAAGCTTAAAAATTAATAGAAGTACAATAGAATAAATGAAATATAATTTCAATAAAAGCATAACCAGTAAGGATTAAAAAAAACAATTGGAGACCAAAAAATCCCTCACAGCAAATAGGTCTAGTACCTAGGATAAATTCTACAAATTAGCTGGTGAAACTGGTGAGAATGCAAGAAATAGGATTGAAGCAAGATGATCAAAATAGAAACAAGTTAGTGGTATTTTGTGCAATAAAGGGATCCCAATAAAACTAACAAGAAAATTTTCCAAGATAGTAACCATGTCTACAATTTTATGTCCTGAATTCTAAGCTATAGAAAAGATGTATAACCAGTAAATCATTGTGGCAAAAATGTGAATGCTTAAATGGATGTTTAATATTACAAAAAGAAATATATTGCATAATATACACATTTTTTTTTTTTTGATAAAAAGTCGAGTTGTATTAATGTGAGTAAAATATGTACAATCACTTAAGGAGAAAACCCTAACAAAATTCTGGGGGGGAGTCACCCCTACCCACCCCGCCCACTAAAAAGAAAGCTAGTTGAAAGAAGAAAATGCACAGGTGGCTTTCTTTCTACAACAATCAAACTGACATTAACATAAAAAATTAAAATGAAGTCAATAGTGCTAAGATCTAGCTCTGAAATAAGTCCATCAACATTAATTTAATAATAAGATCACGTTTATACTCTAACAAATAATAATAATACGCAGAAGAAGCAGCTGCAACAGTAGCAGCCACGTCATCATCGAAGTCTTCAGCCATGGCGGAAAGACGATGCAAAGGCATGATAAGAAAACGACTCAATGCAATGCTCTATTGTGATGCAATGCAAGAAATTGAAGAATGAAGTAGCAACAACAACAACGATATGGCTAGTGATTGCAATGAGCTGTATTGATTGATTGATTGCTTTTGTATTTAAATGGAGAACAAGGAGGATAGGCTAGTTGGCTGCGAATCGTCGTTGCTGTAATAATTTCTATTTTCGTTTCAATTACTATTACGAGTTTAATACAAATAAATGGTCGGTGCCAAGCTGATTTCTGGAACGTAAATGTGTTGGTTTTAGGTGTTTTCACGGTTTGAACCAGGCTCCTGCTGCTACTGGATGGAATTTGGAACTTTAAAAACAACCGCTCTACAAGTTAGTTATATACAAGGAGCCTCCCAAGACATGGAGTTCAACTAGCCAATTTCCAAATCAATGAATAACTACTTTCTTTTCCTTTATTTGAGGCAAGAAAGCACAGTACATTCATTGTGGGTGCTATACTCATAATTCAAATCTACAAAATTTTATCTAAGAGATGAGTGTCTTGACCATGGTAGTGCATCTAGGGCATCTTCATATGACAATTAATTTTTTAAATAGAAATGAAGATGATAAACTTATATTTTGTGAGTAAAAATCTGTGAAAGCCATTACAACAAAATAATACAATGGTCAAGATACTCATTTCTTGGCAAGGAGGTTGTGGGTTCAATTATTGCCTTCATCTCTAAGTGTGGCAATGTCTTACTTGTTAGAATTTGAGTCTCCACATAAAGTAAAATAACATCTTGTGAATCTTAGTTTGAACACATTATAAATAACCTTAATGTAAAACGATTAACCATCGTAAATCTTATTTCGAACACATTATAAATAACCTTAGTATAAAATAATTAACTATAGCAAGTATCAGTGATAGTTAATTATTTTATACTAAAGTTATTTACAATGTGTTCAAAATAAGATTCACGATGGTTAATCGTTTTATATTAAAGTTATTTATAATGTGTTCAAAATAAGATTTACAATGCATTATTTTACTTTATGTGGAGACTCAAATTCTAATAAGGCATTGCCACAATTAGAGATAAAGGCAATAATTGAACCCACAACCTCCTTGCCAAGAAATGAGTATCTTGACCATTGTATTATTTTGTTGTAATGGCTTTCGCAGATTTTTACTCACAAAATATAAGTTTATCATCTTCATTTCTATTTAAAAAATTAATTGTCATATGAAGATACCCTAGATGCACTACCATGGTCAAGACACTCATCTCTTAGATAAAATTTTGTAAATTTGAATTATGAGTATAGCACCCACAATGAATGTACTGTGCTTTCTTGCCTCAAATAACAGGAAAAGAAAGTAGTTATTCATTGATTTGGAAATTGGCTAGTTGAACTCTATGTCTTGGGAGGCTCCTTGTATATAACTAACTTGTAGAGTGGCTGCTTTTTAAGTTCCAAATTCCATCCAGCAGCAGCAGGAGCCTGGTTCAAACCGTGAAAACACCTAAAACCAACACATTTACGTTCCAGAAATCAGCTTGGCACCGACCATTTATTTGTATTAAACCCGTAACAGTAATTGAAACGAAAATAGAAATTATTACAGCAACAACGATTCGCGGCCAACCAGCTGATCCTTCTTGTTCTCCATTTAAATACAAAATCAATCAATCCAGCTCATCGCAATCACCAACCATATCGTCGCTACTACTGCTGCTGCTTCATTCTTCAATTTCTTGCATTGCATCACAACAAAGCATTGCATTCTTCAATTTCTCGCATTGCATCACAACAGAGCATTGCATTGAGTCGTTTTCTTATCATGCCTTTGCATCGTCTTTCCGCCATGGCTGAAGACTTCAACGACGACGCAGCTACTACTACTGCTACTGCTTCTTCTGCGTATTATTATTATTCGTTCGAGTATTATTAAATTTAGAGAAAACATAATCTTTAGTGAGCTACAAACGAAAGATAAGGACAACAATGGCTCAGACAACATAAGAACTCCTTTTAGGGTGACTAAAGAAGTTGAAAATGATGAAATTCATGGATTTTCGAGATATGGAAACATTGGACAACATGCTGAAATTACATGGCAGCAAGCTAAGAACTCAGGATAGCAAGGAGAAAATGGAGGACAACAAGGAAATGAGGAAGAAGATGATGAACAACAAGCTGCAGATGTGTCTCATTGGGTTGGAAGGTCAACAAGAGCTACTAGACCTCCTGACAGGTACTCTCCCTCGCTGAATTATGTACTTTACAGTGATAGTGGTGAACTGGAAACAATGGAAGAAGCCATGACATGTACTGATGCTGCAAAGTCGAAGGCAGCTATGAATGATGAATGGGAATCACTCCAACAGAACAAAACGTGGGAGCTGGTTCAGTTGCCAAAAGGGAGAAAACCCTTGGAGTGCAGGTGGCTATACACAATTAAAACAGAGGCCAATGGGGAAAAACGTTTCAAGGCCAAGTTGGTGGTGAAAGGATATGCATAGAAACCAGGCATAGACTTTCAAGAAATTTTTTCTCCAGTGGTAAAACACTCTTCTATACGTTTAGTGCTATCTTTAGTGGCCTGCATGGACTTAGAATACAGCTTGACATAAAAACAACATTACTCCATGAAGATTTGGAGGAGGAAATATACATGAAACAACCAAAAGGGTATGAAAAAACAACAAGGTTCAGGTCTAGTTTGCAGACTAAAAAAGAGCTTGTATGGTCTGAAACAAGCCTCTAGGCAGTGGTATAAAAGGTTTGATACCTTCATGAAGAAGATGAATTATCAAAGAAACAATCTAGACCACTGTGTATTTTTCTGGAGATGTTTCAGGTAAGTTTACAGTGTTGTTGTTGTATGTTGATGATATGTTAATTACTAGAAATGACATGGCAGAAATATAACATCTAAAACTGGAAATGCGCAAAAAAATTATTATGAAGGATTTGGGACAGGCAAAGAAAATTCTTGGAATAAATATTTACAGGGACAAAAAAAGGAAGAAGCTATGGCTGAGTCAACAAGATTACATTAGAAAGGTTCTAAAACGTTTCAACATGGAGGATGCAAAACCTGTAAGTACACCTCTTTCAGCACAATTTAAGTTATCAAAGGAGGACTATCCAAAGTCAAAAGAGAATTTTGAAAAGGTGAAAAACGTCCCATATACTTCTGCTGTTGGATCATTGATGTATGCCATGGTTTGTACACGTCCTGATATTGTTTATGCCGTTGGAGTAGTTAGTAGATTTATGACCAACTATGGGTGGAATCACTGGCTGGTTGTTAAATGAATTCTAAAATATTTAAAGGGCACAAAAACACATTGCTTGTGTTTTGGAGATGTTAATCTGCACATTGAAGGGTTTGTAGATGCAAACTTTACTGCTGATCATGATACAAGACATTCCACTATAGGGTACACATTTATTTTTGGTGGTGCATCAGTGAGTTGGTTGTCACATCTACAACCACTGGCAACTTTATCTACAACCAAATCAGAATATGTAGCCCTCACAAAAGCATGCAAGGAGATGTTATGGATGAAGAGATTCTTGCAATCTCTTGGATTAAAACAACAAAGGTATGCTGTGTTTTGTGATAGTTTGAGTGCAATCCATCTTGCAAAGATCTCTGTCTTTCATGCCAAGACGAAACATATAGATATCCGGTTCCACTTCATAAGAGAAATCATAGAGGACAGCTTGGTGCATGTTCAGAAGGTCCATACAAAGCTTAATGTTGCTGCTGCTTTAACAAAACTAGTGATAGCTGAAAAACACATTTTCTGTAGGAAGAAGCTTGGGATAGCTGAAGCTTAATTAAAGGTGCACATCTCTTGAAGGTTGGTTAGATTTGTCTTTAAGGGGGAGTTTGTTGAAAAAATGAAGACAACCACATTAGTATTATTTGTTGTATTTCCTTAAAAGGATGTTGCATTTTAAATAATGATATGTCAGTTTGTAAAGTGATGTTTATGTGGGGATGTGTTTTATCCCACGTGTTAGGATTGGGATTTGGTCCTAATGTTTCCTTATAAATGGAAGGCTTGGGGTAGCCTTTATGGGTGTGTTTTTTGATGCGGAAGCATTGTATTGAGGTTTTACCTTATAGACAAGAGTCTAAGATCTGTTGGAGTAACAGATTGGGTGCTTAGAAAAGCTATAAGGACAGCTTGTGTCCTTAAGATTTGAGCAAACTAGAAGGCAAATCAACATTGTTATGGAGATAGGGTAAAAAGGGCCCGAACCACATAAATCTCTGTGTTCTTGTGTTATTTTCTTTCGTTGTTTTCATTCTACTTTTACAACAAACGTTTGCTGGATTTTACAGTGGTTTTTTAGTGATTTACAATGTCTATTTGATATGCTAAAGCACGATATTTTTGTTGGAAAAATGAAGACAAATACATTAATTGTTGTATTTTCTTTTATGTTGCATTTGATGTGGGGATGTGTTTTATCCCACATGTATTAGGATTGGGGTTTGGTCCTCATGTTTCCTCATAAATAGGAGGCTTGGTGTTTTATCTCACATGTATTAGGATTGGGGTTTGGTCCTCATGTTTCTTCATAAATAGAAGGCTTGGGGTAGCCTGTAGGGTGTGCTTTGAAGTGAAAGCATTGTATCAAGGTTTTACCTTGGAGACATGAGTCTTGTTGGTGTTGATCTGAGATCTGTTGTAATAACAGATTGGGTGTTTGGAAAAGTTACAAGGACAGCTTGTGTCCTAAAGATTTGAGAAAAATAGAAGGCAGATCAACATTGTTGTGGAAGTACGGTAAAAAGGGCCCGAACCACATAACTCTCTGTGTTCTTGTGCTATTTTTACTGTTTTCATTTTGTTATCACAGCAAATGTTTGCTAGAGTTTAGAACGTTTTGAGAGTGATTTATACTGTTTATTGACTTGCTACAACGCAATATTTTGCCTCTAATGATTTATTCAGATCTGTAGGGTCCTAATAATTTCTCTAGAGCATTTGTAGTGTGTTTTCAGATCTAATTGTTTTCAGATCTGATTATAACAATTTTATGCCTTTAACGTTTTATTCAGATCTACAGCGTTCTAATAATTTCTCCAGAGTTTTTCTAGTGTATTTTCAGATCTGATCTACTGATTGTTTTATTGAAACTATTGCTTCCGATTATAACATGGTTGGGGATCCAGATCTTGTAGACGCCAACTTCTACAAGCGCTGGAGGGGGATTCCACCACTTTCTGTGGGATGAGCATTAATCTCACAAAGTCTGATTTGGAGGGATACCTCAGGGTGCCTGAGGCAGGGGCGGGGGCTGCAGACTAGGCAAGGGCTGCAAGATGTAGAGGATTTCTTCTAAGGACCGATTCCAAAGATCAAGAATGGCCAAGTTCTATGGTTAGTGCTCCTACAGCTTTGGCAAGAGGCCACAGAGCTGGTGAACATATACTTTATCCAATCCAAGAATGTTTGGAAACAACAAAGCGCTTACTTCATGTTTTTGAGATGCATGTGATTGGGTAGACCAATTAACATTCCTAAATTCTTCTTGGCCTCCCTCTAGTAGGAAAGGCATAAGAGGCACTCTAGTCTGATCTTGGCTCTTTGGAGGGTGGCACAGCCAGCTGATCTGATGCCCATCAGACCTTTGCCTTTTATGACTATCTACGAATGGTGTAAGCCTGTCAAGGAGGCTTCTTCCTCCTTGGCCCCTACACCATAGGCTAACGTGGTGGGGCCGGGCAGGGGTCTACCTCTACTACAGCCCAAACTCCAAATGTGGGGGAGCAAATTCAACTAACTCAAGAAACTTTGCACCAAGAGCTGCAAACCAAGTTTAATGAAGAGCTTCGCAAGACAACAACTGAAATCGAAGCAAGGGTGCAAAGGGGGAAGCAAGTGATGTGGGAGGTGGAGCTTCTCAAGCAGGACCAAGCTAGGGCAATGAAGGAAAGCTAGTGCTGCAAAGAAGAGGGTAAGGAAGAAAAACGACAGAGAGAACTATGAGAGAATGCTATGAGGAACAAGCTAGAAGATCAATTACACAGGTAGATCCAAGAGGATCTGATCAGAGATGAGCATAACATACACATTACAAGAAGACTTGGAGTGACTTTTATTGTAAATAAGAGACAATAATGGTATTTTAGATGGTTTGATAATGTTCAAACAAGATCAAATAATCAGCCTCTCAAAAAGGGTCATCACATCACAATTCCAAGAAAGCCACCAACAGAAAGACAAAAAAAAAACAATGAGAAAAAACAATTGAATATGATATGAAAAAACTACAAATAGATAAGAATTTAGCTCTTAATATAGACGAATAATGCAACATAATCCATGTAATTGACCCCATTTTGTTAGAACAAGGTGATGATGATTTGATGACTTTGAAGTGATTCATCATATTAAAATGTAGAATTCTGAAGGCTCCTTTGTCCATGGCTACAATAAAAGGGTGACATCCTTGGGTTGGTAAAAAAGCTTCAATTAGAGAAAATTTCAATTCTAGAGGAAAACTGGAGTTAAGCAAGGTTGTCTACTTTCTCCAACTCTCTTTAGTATCTTTAGTGATGAAATGCAGGAACAGTTGTGCAATGGACAAGATAGTTATGCTATCAAAATTGGATCCTAGGCAATGAATCTTCTTTTATACACAGATGATGCTACCTTGATCTCCACTACTATAGAAGATATGCAAAATATGTTGCAAATTTTAAAAAATTATTGTTGCTCATCTGGTCTTCAAGTGAATGTAGATAAAACAAAATTGATGATCTAGGATACAAGAAATACTTGTTATAACTTCCACTTTGGAGGTACCAATGTGCAAATAGTAGCTTCTTTTAGATATTTAGGTCTTATTTATAGGAACAATTACATGTGGGGGAATTGCATCAAAGAAAAATAGCATGAGGTTTCAAGAATTTGTATGCTTTCAAAACCAAGTGCAAAGATTTAGGACTTTGGACTTATAAGGTCAGCAAATAAGTTTTCTAGACTATCATCTATCCTACTAAATTGTATAGTTGTGTTGTTTAGGGACTTGGACTTAGTGCTAAACTTTGGAAAGATATTAAAAGAGTACCAAAACATTTTCTTCTCGATAAGTTAAAGCTGAAGACACAAACACCTTACTGAATGTTATTATGTGAATGTGATTTATTACATTTAGGAGAAGTAAAGGCCTTGTACCAATTCATTACATATACTCATAGCTTGCATATCTCAAGGCAAAACAAATTCTTTAAAGCAATTCTTTAGGATTTACAAAAATGTTGTTAGTATTTTCAGAGAATGCAATGGTTGAGAAAATGGAATATCTCTTAGGAAGACATGCAACAAAATCCTAAGCAAATTCAACAATTAGTCAAGCAAAAGGTTTGAGCACAACTATGGTCTAATGTGGAAGGTAAGAGACAATTTTATTTACATGACATTAGATCTAATAAACTAGATGTAGAAGCTCACAATTTCTCAGCTATTATTCCAATCAAGTATCGAAATGTTATCAACAAGCTTTGCTTAAGTTCTTGTCATCATAGGATTGAAAGTGGAAGATAGATCCAACTCCCCCAAGAAGAGCGCATTTGTGGGTTGTGCAAGTTAAAAGCCCTTAAAGAAGAGTTACAAGTTTTTCTTTCTTATGCTATGACTACTTATTTGAGAGTGTTATAAAGTTACAGTAAAAAACTTATATGATTTGTTTTTGATACCCCATTGGTGCTCAGTCAATTTGTATAGTCTATCTTTATTTTTCATGAAAATGTAATATCTGTCCAATACATCTTATGGGCTTTTAGACATAATAAAGCTTCATGTCATTTCATTTCATAAAGTGGTTGAAAACAAAGAAACAAAGAAACTAATAGTGACTTTTGCATGGGTAGATCCATTGCTTAACTCTCTGCAACAACAGATGCTCTGGATTGCCTTAACATGAGCATGGTGGCTGACAACAATTATATGTTGCTGGTGTAATTGCCTTATAAAATTATTTGATGATAGTGTACCCACCATACAGAAACTTGCCCAAAGGCTTCTCTCTCAGGTGCGCCTACCAAGTTTATTTATTCTGTAAATCTCTAAATCATGATATTAAAAAAAGTTCATCCATGTTGCATTCTCAATCCTTTTTGTTTCATAGTTGTTCTAGTCGGTACTTGTAGCTGCAGATGCCATGATGTTGCAGAGAATGAGAACATAACTGCTCCACGAGGAAAATAACACGAACAATCATATAAATCCTAAAAATTTAGTTAATGTTCCCATGGAGAAACATAAAGATAACAGCATTCGCTGATAATAATGCTGCTGGCACATTGGCTTCAAGATTTGAGCTTAATACATTAGTACTGTGATACTGAGACACACTGAATTTATTTAAATTAGTGCTTTAGTCTGGACATCTAATAACAACACTCGTGGTGCTTTTTAACAATAATATGATCTTCAAGACCTGGAAAACACTCTAAAATCTAGTGATTCGGAACCATGCTACTAAATACAACCACGAAGATTGAAACGGGGAGAAATATAAATTGATGTTTGCATTAAATCAAAAACCTGGATAAGGAGAGAGCAGAGACGGGCATGGCCATTTCTGGCAGCGTAGTGAAGCGGAACATAACCAGATGAATCGTAAGCGTTGGGATTGAGACCTTTTGCGAGAAGTGCTGCAGCCCTATCAAAATCTCCGAGCATGCATGCTCTTCCCAGGCCTCTGTTGAATTCCAGTTCCTCCAGTGACTCCACTACCGAATTGTACAAACTGATTCCATGCCTGCAACTGCCTTTATCATGATCATGAGCATCACCATTGCATTCATCATGGCTTCCGGTCGACATTCTCGCCTGCCCTGCTCTGCAGCGTATCTAAATTGAGAAATTTTCACACTGCCTGCCACGGTTCTTGAATCCAGCGGGAAAATTTTCGTTTCTATGAGTTTTTGGAAACAGCAATCAATAGCAATTCAATTAGTACAATGATGGAACTTTGCTATAATAGCCCGATCATAATGTTAACTTACCACAACATAAAAACACTGCACACCGCGTTCACAGGAACATCTTCTGCCTTTGAAAAGCTCTCTGTGTTTGTTTTTAACAGCGAAATGGCACCATACCTCAAGTTAACGAAAGGGAATTCACATAAGGTGTTTGGAGGATGCACAATAAAGGTTACTGCAACATCTGATGGCATTTATTGCGCACCAAAAATTTCAAGGCGCAGTGGCAAAGCTGTGCATAGCAAAACTGTGCATTATGTGAGCGATGCTAGCCAAAGTTATCCGGAAATTAGGTAAACACACAATGGAATGAAAAAATTAATTTTAATTTGGCAAGCTTTTTTTTAACACTCCTACTAATTAGAGAATTAATCCTATGTAGTAGAATAGTTTTGTAATGAGTGATTTTTTGGTGAATTGTCACTTCTAATTCACCATTGTTTATGCTATTATTAAAATTTGCATTACATATATTTTGTGTTACTTCTACTCATGTTTACTAGAGCATGTCTCTACTTCTTCATTTTAGAAATAATATTTTCTTAAGTTGTATTCACGAACATAATATCATCTACAAATAACATACACCAAGGATTTCATCATGTATTTCTTTTGTTAATTTATCCATGATAATGGCAAATAAGTATGGCTTAAGCATGGACCTTTGATGTAGACCTATTGTCACTAGAAAATCAAATGTTGTTCCAAAAGTTGTTATAATTTTAGTGGTAGCTCCTTCATTCCGATCTTGTATCACTTTAATATATTTGTCAATGATGTTTTTCATTTGCAAGGCCTACCAAATAATATCTCTAGGCACTCTTATGACATGCTTTTTGTAAGTTAATGAAGATTATATGTAGATTTTTCTAGGTTTTCTAAATTTCTCCCAAACATTGCTCTATGACTCTCCTAAAGCTTCAAATCATTCTTGGTAATATTATCATAGGCAACTGTGGAGTTATAAGGAAAAATAAATATGTCATCCTTTCAAAAAATATTTGATAAAGTAGGAGGTTTCAAAGCTCTGTATGCTTTCAAAAATAAGTACAAGGATTCAAAATTTTGAGTTTGGAAGGTTAGAAAACAAAATCATCTATATTACTATATCATATGGATGTGTTATTTGGGGCCCTAAACTCAGTGCTAAACTTTGGAAAGATATTGAAAGAGTGCAAAAAACTTTTCTTCTTGATGAGTTAAAGGTGAAGATACAAACACCTTACTCAATGTTGTTATGTAAATATGATTTATTATCTTTAGACGCAAAAGCATTGTGTCAATTCATTACATACATTCATAGCATGTGTATCTCAAGGCAAGACAAATTATCTAAAGCAATTCTTTAGGATTCATGAGTGTGGTTGGTATTTTCAAGGGATGCAATGGTTCAGAAAATGGAATATCTCTTGGGAGAACGTGCAATGAAATCCTAAGCATATTTGCCAACTAGTCAAGTACAAGGTA
The DNA here is from genome assembly GCA_015680685.1 of Gnetum montanum. NCBI lineage: Eukaryota > Viridiplantae > Streptophyta > Gnetopsida > Gnetales > Gnetaceae > Gnetum > Gnetum montanum. The sequence goes on along the minus strand of MNCI01029060.1, from coordinate 47,392 downwards.
TTAACACATATGTGATTTAATGTGGATGGCAAAACATAATTTTATTTACATCACATTAGATCTAATAAACTAGATGTAGAAGCTCACTATCTCTCAGCTGCTATTCAACTTAAGTATTAGAATGCTATCAGTGGAGTAGGTTCACTCCAATAGAAAATAACCTTCAATCCACTAAATCCAAATATTATGAAAGACAAATCAATATACTAGAAAATGAGAAAACTAGTTATTTTCAATTATTACAAAGAAAATTACAACAAGGGTTCCACAACCTACAAACTATCAAAAACACTCACAACACTCAAATGATGTTGCAAAGCATAACCACCCAATGATTGGTCTAAATGTAAAACATAAAAAATAGAGAATCTCTCCCATAACTTGAGGCTAAGATCTCAACACATAATCAAAACATAAGAACACATAGGCCAATACACTACACAATTGACCTTGGAGCTATAACCACACATGCACTCATTCAATATGCTCTCTCACATTCTTGCTATACATCAACTCACCTCTCATGAGCTCTCATCTTTTTTCATGACATCTCATGAAGAATTACATCAGTATTTATTGATAAAGAGAAGATAAGAAACCTAGAAATAATTCCCCAACTCAACTTGAGGATCTTTAGTTATTTGCATCTTTTTTCATCTTCTCCTAGCTATTTCTCAAATTGGAATGGGCAATTTTGGAAGTTTCCCCAACCATATGAGTCATCTTTGGCCTTCCCATGTTATCTCCTATCAACACACATCTTTCAAAAAAGACATTTCATAAGTTTGGGAGACATCTCCTTCATGTGTGAGACTTCTTCACCTAGTTAAGGCATCTAACTTGAGATATCCTTGTAGCTTGGAAGACATTTTTACTCTAGAGAGATATCTCCAAAAATTCCAAGATGTCTCTTACCTAATATGAGACATCTCTTGTGAAGACTCAGCTCTTGACAAAGATGTCTCTTACATGTCCCAAATGTCTTCTATGAAGTCTCGGCTCTCAAATAAGACATTTCCTTGACCTCAAAGATGTCTCCACAAAGCTCAAGACTTGCAAAAAATACATGTAGAAAAGAAAATAAGGGGATTTAAAGAGGTGTTCCTACACCAACTCTCCCACCATTCAAAAACTAAACTCATGTGAACAAGGAAGTAAGGGCTAAAGTGATTCCCCACTCATGAAGTTGATCTCATGGACTCATACAACATCATTTGCAGATTGATCCTTCTAATGGATCAAGTACTCATGCCTCTTCACTCCTCGAGTGCTTGAAGCTTCCCTCTACTTAAGTACAACTACCTTCCTCTTGATTAAAGGCTTAGACTACTTAATAGCCCCCTTCAACTCATCAATGGTACCCTATATGGTTTTCTCATCAATTAGTCCCTAATAGTGCATAAGATCTAAAGCATAGACATAAAAGACATACTAAATGTGGATCAAAAACATAGAAAGGGGTTGAATAAGTTCCCTAATTAAAATTGCTATAGCCACCAAAATCAAACATAATTTTTATGTGGTTCTTCAACTTGTGTGCATCCATACTTGGAGGATAGAATCCTTGCACACCTATGAACTTTGTTGCTTCAAAAATGTGATTTAAAGGACACCACAACCTTTACAAGATTTAAGCTCCACTACGAACTATTTTGTTGTTGCAAAACCACTCAACCCTGCAAGGTCCTAACAAGCTTAAAATGTGGTTTAAAGGATCCCACAACCTTTAAAAATGTGAGCTCTACACCAGAGTGTTTTTTCATTACAAACCACTTAACCTTGCAAGGTCCTAACAAGCTCAACAAAGATGCTTTTCCAAAAAAGGCACATCAACCCCGTAGGGCTACAAGAAAGAAAGAAAAAGATCAAAGAGAAAGTGTAACTTACTTTATAGAGTCTTTGCAATGAGCTCAATACAACCAATACAATGCAAATGATAATACAATGAAGAGTAATCACAAAATTTCTTTAAGTCATGTNTACAATGCAAATGATAATACAATGAAGAGTAATCACAAAATTTCTTTAAGTCATGATGGATAGTTTTGATAATGAATAGTTCATTCACAATTCCCAAGAATTCCACTTAGTCATATACTTTTTGAGTTTTCAAAAGCTCCTCAAAATTCATGCAATGGTTACTAAATTGTTAGTTTAGACATCTACTTCAAGGATGAGACGTCTAACTGTGAACAACCTCAATGTAGGAAAGATGTTTACTCAAAACTTAAGATGTTTACTTTCTAGGGTAGATGTTTGTTGTTTTTGTGAGATGTCCACCTTGTTGAATCAATTTGATTTTTGAAGCATTCCTTTGTAATTTTGACATCTCAACAATCCTCAAAACATCTTCTTTTGGCTTGTAGACTTCATTTCCATCCATGCTCTCATCTTGTCCACTTAGTCTTTGTTTTGACATCAACGTGGATCTTGCTCTTACTTAGTTCTTATTTTGAAGTCTTGGATCTCCATTTGAAGTCCTTGCTTATTATGGTCTTGCAAGATTACAACCACACATATAGGTTCTACATTCTTCATTTTCTCTAAGGTTTTGACATACCAAAAGATCAACAATCTTCCCTTTTTAGTAATGTCCAAAACTCAAGAAAATGAATTAGTATATTCCATAGTATATAGATTATATGGTAAAAAATAAAAGCATTTAAGATGTATAAATTCCAATGGTAGTAGAGGGTATTTCAAGAATAGGAATATTAAGGCTTAAGTCAATGGATCCAAATCACATGAGTCAACAAAAAGGAAACTAATAGCATTATGAGATCTTCATAAACACTCTAAAGGAAAAACTTGTTTTCATAATATAACATGCTATTACATGTCATCCTAAACATGCCAAAAAAAGACAACTATCCACATGCCAAGATTATTGTCCATAATATAAGCATGATGTCTATCCATAATACAAAAGATCAATAACATGTCACAAACTATCTAGATAACCATCATCATAAACTACCCAAGGAAATCATAACGACAAACTATCTAGAGTATAACATGATCACATGAAAAGGTGCATGTACACTAATATAACTACTCAAATTCTCCTCCTTTTTGGATATCACCCAAAAGGAGGAACCATCAAGAGTGTATATCCACTAACCTTAATGCCATTATCAAAGTCATCATCAAAGGCAACTTATGCACAAGAGGGTTTATATGTCTCCTCTTCATCATAATCACTACTAGTGTTAGAGATGGTCCTAGAGACATGTTGCTCATCATCATCATCATCATTTGAGGATGGAATTATGATAGAAGCTCTACAAGGTTATAGCTTTACTCAAAACTAAGATGATGTGGGTGGATGAGACAGTGCTTGTTGAGAAGATGAGGAAGCATCCTTCCTCTTGAATGTAATAGGACTGGAGAGATGTTGTTCCAAATATGCTCTTCATCACCTACTACTCAAAGGTTTGATGAACATCCTCAAGAATGTGAGAGCTGGGACTAGGCTACACAAGATTAGGAAACTCCCCCTTGGTATGTGCTAGTGGTGCATCAAGATTCTCAAAATTAGAGGGATTTCCTGGGTCATATCCTTGAGATGGCCCAACACTTATAGAGTGCCTAGTTGACTTGAGACAATACTTCTCACTATTTGACATGAGAGAAGTGGTAATCTCCTCAAACTATTTCCCACTGGAAGGAAGAGGTACTCCAGCTACATCCATTCTCTTGTGAAGGTAAGAGAGGTTCCATCCAATCATCCCAAGAGTCCTAGCAAAAGGTTTTAGCATCTTCTTGAGAGTTTATTTCACTTGGCCAATAATAGATTTGGATCTTATTAGATGAGAAGAGGTCCTAGAAGGTGATGAAGATTTCTTCTTTATTTCTTTCTGAGGTATGGAGCTTGGTTTTGCAGGTTCTGTGTGAGTGATACTTCTTTTCTTTGAATACTCACCAAGAATTCTTTTATCTTTCAATAGAGGTATATCACGAATAGACATTCTTCTCTAATGAATCAACAAATTGATAAGAAGAGGATGTTCATAAATCCTCTCTTTAGTGAAAAGACCCAACATCTCTCTACATAGGATATGTCCCAAGTCTAACAACTGATCAATAAGAATATAATATAGGAAAAATGCTTGGGTCGATAGCAAATAACTATAACTTCCTCCTTTATCAATGATAATATACAACACAATAAGTAAGAGTGTAGATGCATCTAAGGCCATCTAATTTCTAAGTATTTTACTACTTCTCAATGGCACTAATTGATCAAAGAAAGCATCATAGAACTCATCATGGGAAACAAGGATTATACCATTTGAAAAATTATTAGACATATAGTAAATTGTAACCCTATGAACATCTAAGCTAAAAATGCCAAGAATGGGATTGAGTACTTTAGGAGTAACCTCAATTAAAATGCCCCCAATAGTAGAGGTAAAGGCACCAATAGTAGCATTAGAGATGACAATATTATTGTAAAATTCCCTAATAAGGATCTTTGGAACACATAAATTCATGGAAATGAAAGAGACCTAATTTATGGCTTGAAAAAATGCCATCAATTCTTTTTGACAATGCTACTAGAAGCAAAGAGGTCTTTTGACAACAATGGTGATAGAGTGAGTTACCTCAAATTGATGTTAGGCTTCAATGGAATGAAGCTAAGGTAGATATGTATTTGTTACACTTGAAGATGCTCCCTTAGACTTTCTGCTCTTGTGTGGTGGAGCCTTAGATGTTTCAGTCTTCTCATAGGCCATGTATTTGCAAGGAAATGTGGTGGAAGCCCTAGTCATATGCTCTTGGTCATGTAAGCTTGGATGAGGAAAAATAAGAAAAATGAGAAGTGTTTGCTTTATATAATTGCCATTGTTAAGGGTTTTTCCTATAAAGTTAGACATTTGACATAACTAGTAGATGTCTATCCCACATCTAGTGATATTCAAATAAACGTCTATCTACAAATGTAGACATCTATGAGTAGACATCTATTTTTCAGGAGTAGACATCTAAGGGTAGACATCTACAAGTGGACCTCTATACTAGCAGTAAAATTTCTAAAGTCTAGAAAATTTTAGGGATAGTTGCCATGGATTATAGTTCTAAAAGAGTTTTTAAAATAATACAAGAAACTAACAAACTTACCTCTACTTACCTTTCTTGTTGATGAGAAATTATGAAGTCTATGGAGATCGAAAATGAGGTTTTCCTTTTGGAGTTCCTCAGTTCTTCATATAAATTTTTTGTATTTCCAATGTCTAACTTCAATTTATGAGATTTTTGGTAAGAGTTCTTTCACCTTCTCCTTTTTGCTTAGTTCTCCTAACCTTTTTTCTTTTCTTTGCCTTTTGATTTATCTTTTACTCCCTTTTATCTTGCAAGATTTTCTTTCTAGGCATCTTTGGGTAAGACCAACGAGTCTTATGATATGACCAAGTATTCATGTCTTGATATATTAAATTGCAATTCCATTGCTTATGCCCAATTCTACCACAATAATAGTACCTAACTTTCCTACTTTGGTTAGAATAGTCAAACCTTGAAGCTATCTTTTGTTTGGATGAAGTGTCTATTGATACTTCTAACCTTGGTGCAACCTTTTTCTTAGATGTTGATACTTCTTGTTGATAACATCCAAACCCACTTTTATCACGTGGATTTCTTCCTTGTCCTAGAACTATGCAAAGAGATACCTTTCCTTTAATAAGTCTTTCATTCACAAGTTTTGTATCGACAAGTTCTTTTTCAGTCTATTCATAAGATAAGGTTAGTTTTTATTCTCACTCCTTAGTTCTTAATTTTCTTGTGAGAGATCTCAGTATTATATGTTGAATAGAGATAATTCTTGATCCTTATCTTTTAGAGCCTTCTTTAGCTTGATACAAAGACTTTGAAATGACAAAAGTTCATTACACAAAAGTTCATACATTTCTTCATCAGTCTCTATTATTTGATCATCATCTTCAGTTATTCTATTGTCATCTTCTGTAAGAACCATGCAAATGAGATGTTAATCTTATAAGATCTCTACTTCCTCTTCACTTTGTTATTCATTCTAGCTGGTAAAGAAGTTGTTCTTTTTTAACTCATCTTTAGATTGATCTCCTTTTTGGATCTTGCTAGTGTTAGGACATTTAGAGGCTACATGGCCTCTTCCACCACTGATGGGACGTACTATCGCGACCGTCGCGATATCGCATCCTCCCCCACGATATCGCGTACGCAATATTGCGGTGCACTGTCATATCTATAAATAAGAGGCAGCTCTCCTTTGTTTCCTCATCCTAGGCTAGACAGTAGGGAAACTATGGAAGATTGATCACTCTAGAGATAGAATATTTTCCATGTGCTCGCAGTAGGAGTCCTAAAGTGAACGGATCTTTAGTCGAGCAAACATTGTACCTGAACACAAGTTTGTGTACGGCAATAAAGACGAGCTTCTTGGATAAACCTTGCAGAGCATGGAATAGGATTTTATTGATTGTTATTTATTATCTATTATTTACTGCTTTCTCTCTCAACCCTTCTCTCCTAGTTAAGTGCCTCAATACGACCACTTCGAGCACGTGCCTTACGCGTGGTGATCCCAGCAACGAGTAGCGTTTGGTAGCCACGGTTGCATCAGTTTAGGGTGTGTACGGTAAGTGGGAATGGATGCTGACGCTAGGTAATTTAGACTTAGTTCATTAGTTAGAGTTAGGAATTAGTTTCTCAACCCTTCAACTCATTAGCATAGACGATAAAACACATAAAAACTATAAGTGGACTTACTTAACCATACACCGTGACAACTACAAGTAACTCTGGGAAGACAACAAATGATTAACCCTAAGTGTTCCATGGGGCGTGTAGGCACTTAGTCTGTGGAGTTCGACCAGATCGCGGGTGCTACGCTTGTATTCATATGGTTGAGTGTAGGGGTATCTCGTCACTCATCAACCACATACCCAACATTCTATAGAAAACACATCAAAAATTTAATTTTTAAAATTCTAACCATTTTCTCTACCTTTTATGCCAAATTGATTAGGCCTTGGTTGATTGAAATGTCTTCCTTTTTAGCAAAAAGTCTTTGAACTATCCTTGATAGGAGAGCTACTTCATCTTCACTATTTGGGCCTTGCTCAATCATCTTCTTTGCCTTTGATATAGACTTGAGGGTGATGGACTTTTCTTTTATTTCTCCTTCAATTATGAGATTCATCTCATAAGTAATAAGAGCACTTTGAAGCTCTTCAAAATTTAACACCAAGAAATCTCTAATTTCTTTCATGGTGGTGACTTTTGGTCTAAATTTAGGCTACAAAATTCTAATCATTTTTATAATCACACTAATTTCTAGTAAGTCCTTATCTACCCCTCTAATTTCAACAACAAGATCATTTTTCCTAGAGAATTAGTCTTTAATCTATTCTCCTTCTTTCATTTTAAGCTTATCATATTTGCTTTGCAATACTAAAAATTTTGATTACTTGACAATATACATACCACAAAAGTTGCTTCTAGAGTTTTCCATATTTCCTTAGCAATTTTACACCCAACTATTATATTAAACTTAGATTTATTCAATGCATAATAAAGACAATTTTTGGCTTTTGAGTCAAACATGAACTTATCTTTTTCTTCTAAGTTGACTTGCTTTGTGGCTTGAGTGCTCTTGTGGTGCTATTGATGGGTGGCATATAGCCTTAAAGAATTGACTCCCAAACTTCAAAACTCATGGATTCAAAGAATCCTTGCATTCCTATCTTTTAATATGCAAAGTCAAACCCATCAAACATTGATGTCTTAGTGTAGGACATCCCCTCCATCATTTACTCTTGAAATATGAAGCATGAACTTGAGATTACCAAGCTCTGATACCACTTGTGGATTGAGAACTTAGAAGGGGGGTTGAACTTACAATAACTTAAGCCATTTTTGGAACCCCAAGTAACCAATAATATTAATACGTCTATGCATGAACATGCATCCTCTATTTTTTAGATCTCCTCCTCTCAACATAGTCATGGAAGAGATGGCCATCCATCCTAACATCTTGATGAGGCTAACTAATTTTACACCTTTTTGTAACATCCTTTATATGTTTTTTAATTTCTTGAATATTTTATTGATTACTTTATGTATTTTATTTTATTTTACTCTTTATTAATTTTATCTAGTCTTATTGGAAATCTTTGATTTTAATTATTATTATTGTAAATTTGGAAAATTATTCAAGGAAGTTATTAATGTTATGATTAATTAACTAAAAGACCAAATTTTATCTTTGGATTATGTTCTCTACTAATAATCCTTTAATATTCTAGTGGTATTGGGTAATGGTTCACAACATCCTTCCATTCCATTGGTTCCATGAAAAGTTGGTATCCTTAGGAGCATGAAGGTTCTTGTTATCCAACAAATTAGGAAAGGACTAAGTGAGAATGAAAAGGATGTGACCTTAAGAGGATTTGATATGCTTTTCTCTCAACTTCCTTTTGAAAGTTCTATGATACTCCACTCACATATCATCACTCCTGTTGTCAACCATAAAAGGAAGCATGTCTTTGCATGGTGTGGTTTATGTAAAAAAAAAAAGCACAAACAATGGAAATTTAAAGTACTTAGACTCAATAATGGACTATAAGCATTGGTTATGGGGCTAGAAGTCACCACTCTAACTAAGGTCCTCTCTACTTTCTTCTTCTCTTAGAGTGATGATTGTTCTTTGGGATTTTCATGAACTTTTGATTGATGAAGAAAGGACATATATCAATATGAGGTCACTGTAAGTGGAATGGACTTGGTCTAGACTTGGAAGAAACTAGCATTAGATCATCTTAATCATAAATTTTACAAAGAATCTCATGTGACTAGGATGTTAATTATCTATCCATAGTTTCCTCTCTCTCTACCATTTATTTTCTCATATTCTACCACCTCATTACATCATACCATGGTAAATTATTTAGTTTTATTTTCCAGATAATATAACCTTAGGACAATTTCCTTTATGAGTATGAAATTTAACTTAAAACAATCATTCATCATCCTTGGTGTCTATGATCTCCTTGTGATGAAGGCATGCAAGGGCATAATAGGCATACACATACTTTGGGAAGGATCCACTTGCATCCCTTTGGTCTACCATAATAATGAATTTCTTGATTGATAAATCATCTGAATAGAATTTTCACATCTAATTTTTCTTTATTTAGCATCATAACATTCTCAAAGAACTCATCCAATCCACTCGAATTGCTTCAAATTAGCCTAACCTACCCTCTATCATGTTGTTGCTATTATTCTACCTTTTTTTGACTTCCATTTAGCTCTTCTTTCATTCCAAAACTTGCCAAAAATTCCTCCATTTCTAAATGGCAAAGATAGCTACAAATAGCTACATCAATGCATCTCTATCAATGTAATGGGATGAGTTGATGCAACCTCATTGATGCACCCTTATCAATTTATCCCTGTCAATCCAATGGGATGAGTTGATGCACAACACTTAGCTCATTTTCCACCATTTTTTTGAAGTACTAGAGAAGATTTTGCAATTTTTCAGTGCCAAAGAATCTTTCAAGCATCCTAACTTCTAAACTACTTATTCAATTTTGTTTGTTTTTTGATCCTTAAGTTATCGAAGGTATGCTTTACATCTTGGGGAACACAAACCTCAGGTTTTTTACAATTTTTTTTTTTGAAATTTTTCTAACCCCTCATGGTTAAACTATAAAAATAATATTAAATTAATTACCATAAAGGTTTAAGGCTAATAAAAAAAACTCCATTAGCTAGGAAGAAGATAAGAGTACAATAATAGCCCTAGCCTACAATCATAAAAGAACTTAACAATAAACTCGTAATGCCCAAGGACTTAACATAACCTAGTCTAATAATAGAAGGTATTCAAAGGAACAAAGGTTCTAGACTAAATAGCTAATCACGGGTTATGTTTGTGATTGCAAATGTCCAAAAAAGAATTGCAAGTGGGAGAACCATTGCAACCTAGGGAGAAGCAACCCCATGTAGGAAGGGACCAACAACAATAATCCCAAGAATAAGTAGCCAAGGTAACACATGCTACTAGGCCTCTTTAGGAGGAACCCAATGTAAAAGCTATTATAAAAATTCCTATTGTGGAGATGGTCCAATCCATGTAGGATGAGGCTTTAAGACCGAAATCTAACCTAGAGGTTACACTAATAAAAGTCTCCATGTGGTAGATCAAAACCAAGAAGATTCAAAGTTCTATTTTATAGGAGTTGAACTTTAGACCCTTCTTGGATTTATCACCTAAGGAAGTTAGGACATAGTTATAGGGATCTCCTTTATGGCCCATTCTCTTCAATAATGGAGAATGGTACATGGGAAAAACCTACTATTCTGGAATAATCGATAGGAAGATGCATTAGTGAAAATCAAAGATATTACCATCTTCTATTTGATTGAAGCCATTATTGAAGTCCTTAGTTTACCCAACACTAGGACAAGCCTTACTAAAATTTTTGTGTAGGTGGACCTGGAAGCAAAAAAGAAATGGATCCAATGGTGCTATGAAGTGGATCGTAAGGATTACGGTGTCTTAACAAAGGCAAAATGAGCTACTTAAAAAGTGCAACCTATCACTTGAACCCAATGGTGAGGCCAAGTATGATGATAACCTTCTCTGCCAAGCCATGCATGACTCTAAACAAGAAATTTCCTATCAACCTACCCTAGCTCATCTTCCATGAAAATAAGAAGTGTTTTAAGGAAATTGAGAAGGGTAGAAAGACACTTCCCTTCTTATGCTTGATTAGAAAATTATGTATAATGAGATGAATAGCTTGCTACTCAAATGATGTAATACACCATGCTCCTACTACATCATGGTAGGAGATGATGAAGGATAAGGTAGCAACAAAGCTTTAAGAAGAGGAGCAAACACCAACACTATCACATGTAACCCCAGAAACCACACTGAAGATGCTTATAGCTATAGAGTGACTTAGAAAACTTTAGGAGTAAAAATTGTAGCAACAACAAGGATCTACAAGTGGTGCGGAGTCATCTATCTACTATCTATTCATGAGCCACTTGAATGAGGTCACAAGGACCATTAGTTTGCTGGATAGTGAAATGGTGCCACTATTCTCTATACAATGGAACAAAGCGTCCATAAGATCTAATTCAAGTGTTAGAAAGGTCACTATGTCCATTTCTAGATAAGCATTTCTTAAAATTTTGAGAAATGTAGTAGCCTTCTTTGTCATGTTGGAGAAAGGAGAAGGGGCAATGGACTTGGTGATGCTAGACAAGTTCTACGGGATATCGGTAGAGGTGCTAGCTGATAGAGTTTTTGAAGCCCTCAATGATCTTTGAACATTCATACTAGACATAGCTGTCATGGTAGACATCCATGTGTCAGTAGGAGTAGTGAGTGTTTGGATGAGCATTGCCCAACACAAAGAGGTATTGAAGAGATTGGCAAGAGGTGGGCAATTACTTTTAGAGATCTTTGATCTCCTAGATGAGATTACTACAAACTAGTCATAGCTACTAAAAACAAGGGGTAAGTTGCTAGTCGTAAACACGTAACTTGAGGAGGCCACCATGACCAATCATCTATTGGTCATCGAAGTTGTAGAGCTACAAGCCCATCTCTTAAATCCTGCCATTTTCTAGCTAGAGCTTATACCAGATAAAGCTTTTCAATATCTTCATCAGAAAATATCAGGAGACCAAGAATGCAAAGGAGATGATCATCTTCAATGCATCCATGTCAAAGACCATGGCCAACAACACTGACAAATACGTATCACAATTTTGCAGATAGAACTTAGGCCTCACCAAAGATAATCATTGCCTACAAAATACTAAGCAACAAAAGGACTAAATGGTCAAATACATTTGTTGGCAATAAGAGAACCTTGCTAGGATTAACTTAGACTTGAGAAGGTTAGTAGCAAAAAACATGAATCTCTTGATGAAGGAGGGTCATGCTCTTCACAACAGGACTACAACTAAGATAGTTGCTAGGAAGAATGAGACCCTGAAATTTGAAAGAGTGAAAAATCACTATAGGAACTAGGTTGGACTACTCAAGGCAGTTAACAAAAAAGAGATAAAATTAGCTAAGGTAAAGATGAATGAGGTCCTTCGGTAGCTTTAGCAAGCCCATCTTTGAAGGAATGAATGCATATAATAAGATAGAAATCCACCTAAAGGAGTTGCAAATCAAGGAGATAACTGAGTATATAAAACTCACCAATCTCCATTATGAGAACTCGATAATGCTAAGAACAGGGAGTAAACTAGAGAAGCAGGTTGCTAGCTCCTACCTCCTCAATGAGGTGGAGTTCAAGATCCATAAGGAAACAAAACAAAAGTTAGAGATAACCAACATGGAGCTTGAAGCTCTTAGAAGCAAGTTCACTAATCAACAAATTGTTGCTAGGAAATTGGCAATGAAGATGAATGAATATGAGGAACTATAGAACCTTGTAAAGGTGTTTGATATTAAATTTAAAACATTCATAGCTTAGTTTGTTAACATGAAGGAGATGTTTCCTTCAATGTCATGCCTATGGAACATTGCTTTCCTAGCTCATCTATTTGAAGAAGCTTGGATTATATACAATCAATAGAGTAAGGAAGAAAAGATAAAGGCACTCTTGAATGCCTATAAACTTCCAATAATAGCATGACAACGGCAGAACTGCCTGAACCTCCAACAGCACTAAGACATGATGAATGACCATCCAAGCCATAGGAGCCTCCACCTCCAAGCATATGAAACTTCATCAAATCCCTTTCTATTCAACAAGTGCCTACTAAAATTTTGTCAGAGTATTCATTTTTTTGTAAAATTACACTCATTTTTGTAAATCCATACAATCTAACACTCAGAGTTAGTTAGAGTCAATTAGTTACTTAGTCTATCAATAAAGTTCCATACTTCCCCAAATTTTGTAGGAAAATTGATTCTAATTTTTTTTTACTCAAAAACTAGTTTTCAGTCAATCATGGGGGTATGATGAAGCATCAATAGGATAGGCTACATCGATGCAACCCCATTGACATATCCTATGATGCATTGATGCAGGTATGTTGATGCTAATGTAGGCATTGGCTATATAAATGCACATACTTCTCACACTTATGACACTTATTAGTCATATCTTAGTCAAACTTTTACAATTTTCTTCTACAAAAGTGAGAATATTTTTCCTATGAGTGCCCATAGCATCAATTTAAGTGATCATATGACATTTTATTTGAGTGCATCTATACCTAGACACGTTTGCATGAGCTGCAATAAAATTAAGATTTCTTCTATCCATTGCAGAATTGAGACTAGCATAATTCTACTTTTTTGCAATTTACTTTAGATGTAATTTATGTTCTTGTTCGTAAGGAATTAATATTATCATTCATAAGCAATGTAAGTACGACCACTTCAAGCATGATATATTAGTGCTTGGTAATCCCAACAATGGATACTTGGTACTCTCAATAATATACACTTAGTAACTAAGTGGCATTAATATACATTTAAGATGTGTATGACAAGTAGAAATGGATACTCTGTTAGGCTAGTTAATTAATAAAATATTTAATTAGTTAATAAATTTAAATATTAAATATTTATTCATTTAGTAAGCATAAGAAAAATAATAACAAGTACAAGAATTAACATATTATATCTTAACCACAGTTAACCATATGCATCAATTAACACAAGTGTAGATTAAGAAGATAATGACTTACAACTACATAATTTAATATTTAGGAATACTGTCCATTGAGGTAAATAAGTCCATGGAATTCAAATGGATCGCATGTAAATGCTATGATTTGTATGGTTAGGGGTAGGGGCTACTTGTTGCTCATCAATTAGGATTCTTTTACTATGTAAAACATTGAAACCTATCTCCATGTGACATAGAAAAAATACATCGCTGATATATTACAAAAATAACATATGTTAAGTTGTATGCCTCACTCTACACCATTGGACCCAAGTAATACTCAAAGAATCGACGTTCATGAATTAATTTATAATCAAAATTAGATAAGGTATTTGCTATGTAGTAAATCTACTATTACATTTTATCAAAGATTTAATTGATCTTAGTTATGCGTATATTTAGATATATAAAATGATATAAGATTATGGATTGATTCATGATTAGTCCTCCAATTTTGATTAAATGAGTTATACTAATGTCAATTATGAATGAGATGTTAGTACTAGGTATTTAATATTCGGTTTCTTCATCAAACATAAAGATAATGTAATCTTGTGCTGATCCATAACGTAAAGAATAACATTGCTTTATTTCACACAATCCAAATAAAATAAAGAGTCATAGTGAACTTGATTACAGCCCTTAATTGGTTACATCAATTATTAGAATACTTGAAGGAGAATATCTCTAACTCTAGTTCTTTTGTTATTTCAAACATAAACTATCACTCTTTTCTCTAGTCTTACATCATTTTCTATCATTTTAATGTTGAAACATTTCCATGTAAATGTTTTTCGCTCCACAAATGGAAAATCAAGAAACACCATTTATCTTGTAAAAACCATTCATTATTGTTAATGTTTCAGATGGGAAAATTATGTTTTTGGCATTTGCATGTCTCATGAGCTACTAACCTTCAAAATGGTTGACCATAAATTCAAAATTTATGCTAAATAAAAAACAACATTTTTAAGAGTGAAAACTTAAACTCAACTACAAAATAATCAAAGGGTCAAAGAAGAAGTAAAGATTGGAAATCCATGTAGGCTTTACTCTATGAGTTATTTTTGTCTTGAAAAATCCATAATCATAAACCAATAGTTGAAAATGGCTCTCAAGTTGTATGTCATGTAGCACTTAAATTTCTCAACCCTAAATAAAAAGTTATAATGGCTCATTGAAGCCTAAGTTGTAATCTTGAAAGAGGCATAAAATGAGCCAAAAGATGGCCAATACGTAAGAGGCCTCATGTAGCTTAAAGATATCCACCAGTTTCTCATAATTTTTCTCAAAAGATTCTCACAAATAAAAAAAGAAGAAGGAAAAATCTAGAGCATGAGAAATCTTATCTCATTCCTCATTCTCTTCATAGTCTTCATTCTTAAAAAAAATATCATCTTTATGATCTAGCATGGATGAATGTGTTGCTGAAGAAGTCTGAGTTATCATCATGTCTAGATATCCTTGGTGATGAAGGTTGATATTTTCTTTCTTTTAGCTTTTTAAGTTTGTCATCAATATACTTAAAAGCAATTTTCATCTCTTTTATGTCATTAGCTAAAGCTTGAAATATCTTCTTCTTTTTTGTCATGGTCAAAAAGATCTAAAGGTAAAATTCACAAATACTTACAAAGAAAATTCAAAGGATTAGGTACCTACAAATAGATTTTGAATACCAAATAACACTTAATAAATTATATTCAAACCCTAATTGAGATGTACATAATTCAACCAAACCCTATGTACACTAGGCAAATGGGTATCTAAAACCATTGGAATTTCCAACACCTAGTAAAATTGATCATTCAATTAGACCATAGGAGTTATCAAACCCCTAACTAAGGAATAAGAATTATATAAAATTATAAAGAAGACAAATTTAAGAGTAGCAAATCCTTGTGCTATGATGATGAAAACTATTTTGCTTGAGTTAAATTATCTTTAATCATTATGCTTTGATACCAAGATGATGAGGAGCTCCCTTGAGTTTCATAATCCAAGCTCACTCAAATACCAAAACTCACATAATTAAACAAGGAAATGAAAGATATCTTTATTCTTACTCAATGAAAAAGAAGTACAAATGAAAAAGATAGCATAACACTTAAGGATGAACAAGTAACTCAACAACTTCTAACATGTTACACACTCAAAATTAGCACAAAGCTACGAAAGAGATTACTCATACTTTCTAAATCATAATTGCTCTACAAGTTCTCTAGACACATTCACAATGCTTAGCATTTAGGCCTTAGCTTATGATGCATATAATTAAGATCTTCCTTGGCTTTATAACCTTGTAGGTAATCATTGGTCGTTTTCAAAAAATGATTAGAATTCAAAAAATTTACTTTTTCATAGAATATAAGGAGTTGAAACTCAAACCTTCTCATAGTTTAATTTAGTTGTGATCCACATCAACTCTCATTAGTACATGAGGAAATGTCACTAAATCATCTATGAGGAACTACAACTTGCATGAGTTGTTCTCTTAAGTTATGACTAACTACGAATCATATTAGCTCACACTATGAAAGAAATAAATACAAAATTTACCTTCTAAAGTAATTGTGGATGACTGTGATTCACACAAGCTTACATTATTTATTCCAAGTAATTACGACTCATATTCTTTTCTTAGTCCTAGCTATGCCTAATTGTGACTAGTAAAAACCTATAGTTGCTAGTCCAAACTTAAAAAACACCTCAAAACACACCTGATTGGCTGCAAATTGACACCACACATTCCTAAGGAATTGTAGAACACATTGATAATGACAAATACCTCAAGAAGCTAAGGTGATGCCCTCATCAAGCAAAGTTTTTCACCTTGAACCATCTATGATCCTAAAGAATGTTTACAAATGTGAGACATTGAGAAGACTTTCCAATGAAACTGTCCACTAGTGGGATGCATTATAATATGGATTTCGTGTCATACTATGTTGAATCCTTACCATTGCTTGATGTCATACCTTTCCCTACTCTCTTCTCTATCATAATGAATTACCTTTCTAGATGTATTTGTAGAACATTGTTGTATTGTTGTTTTGTGAAAGTTTTTTTAAAATTTTAGTTTCTTTTATAAGATACTTTTATGATTTTTTGTTTCTAAGCAACATCCTTATCAAGGAAAATAATATAGACGAATTTTTGCCTAAAGGCTAATATATAGGTATGAAGGGGTTTGTGGTTGGCTATTATTTAATTATGAAAATTTGACCAACTCACCTATGTTTTAATATGCCATGGTTATAGGTTCGCTCAAGGTTTATTACCTTAATTTATGTGTTTGCCAATAGGGTAATTTGATATATCAAATATTTTGTTTTTAGAAATGGATTTTTTAACCTACCAATGATATGCTTTTATATAGCATGTAGTATTTGCGTCTTTTTAGCATACCTATTTACAAGTAAAACATTTAAGTAAATGTCCATTAACTTTAAGATTTACATGTAAATAATAAATTACCCCCTATTTGGATTCAATGGAATTGGTTTTAGAACCTAATTCTACATAAATTAAAATATGATTTTCCAAATCATATATAATTATGACTTTTTAGCTTTGGGTAAAATCCTAGCTTTTATCAAGACATGGAAATTAAGTTCTATTTTCATCCATTATCTAGTTTTATCATCTTGATCAATTACTGGGACTTTTGATTACTTGATTTAAAATACAATCCTAGCTTTCTGTTTATGTTTACAAGGATGTATTCTAGGATGTAATTTCATAATACATAGTAATGAAGATTGCGAAGCAAACCTATTAAATAGATTCGACATTTTGTCAAAATCATGTCTTAATATGTTAAATTTTTTCATGACTATGTTCAAAAATAGTAAATTGTAAACTTTCAAATTTAGTCACTTTTGAAGTAAAATATAGCACTTTAAGTTGGTATTCACCAAGTTATGTACACTATAAAGTTTTTTGAAATGGGATTCATCATTCGATTCAAGAGACTTTTAAAGTTATCTGCCAATCCTTCTATAAGAATATGGAAATCCTATAGTCTTATTTTTTCTCTGATTCTTATAGGTATAAATATAAAGGGCATCACATACAAGCCTGAGTTGACTATTTTACTACTAAATCAATTATTAACTTAGTTACAACTGGATTTGATATTTCTCCATTGGATTTAATTTTTTTTCTAGTTGATGAGAGCAATTACTCTAGCGGTTACTGTAATAGCTATTCTAATTATTAGAGCAATTACTCTAATTATTAGAGTGGTTACTCTAGCGTTTACTCTAGTAGTTATTCTAATTATTAGAGTGGTTACTCTATCGGTTACTTTAGCAGTTACTCTAATTATTAGAGCGGTTACTCTAGTAGTTATTCTAATTATTAGAGTGGTTACTCTAGCGGTTACTTTAGTAGTTATTCTAATTATTAGAGCAGTTATTCTAATTATTAGAGTAGTTGCTTCCAAGCTTATAAATACAGTGCCCGGGCGCACAATTGGAGAGAAGTCTTTTAGGAGTCGAGTAGCGAAACTCTTGTATTTTGTTTGAAAGTTAGAGTATTTTCCAAGTGCCTATAGCAGGAGGTCGAAGTGTGCATGAATCTTTATTCAAGCATTGATGTACCTGAGCACACCATTGTGTTGGCAATAAAGATGAGCTCTTTAATTCATCCTTACAACACTTGAGCTTTGTTTTCTTACGCATTTCTTTTATTTTATTTTCTTATGTATTTATTTTATTTTATGCACTTTACATTTCTATTGTTACCACAAAAATTCATTTTGATTAATTAAGAAAATAATTAAATTACACAAACATGACCGCTTCAAGCATGCGTGTAATACTTGGTAACCTAGTAACAATTAGCATTTGGTAATCCTAGCAGTGTTGCATTGGTTCTGGATGTGTACGACAAGTGGGAATAGATGTTGGTGTTAGGATTAGTTAAAACTTAGTTAATGAGTAGTTAAGTTAAATTAGTCACTTAGTTACCTCTCTCCTTCCCTACTAGCGCAAGACATAAAAACATAAAAGCTATAAAAATCATATGCCTCAAGCTCACTTAACCATACAATTGTGACATATAGGTAAGCTTGGGAAGACAACGATCAACCAACCTGTCCTTGTTCCACAAGGGTGTATAAGCACTTAGTTCTTGGAATTCGATGGGATTGTGCATGAAACGCTCGTATTCGTATGGTTGAGCGTAGGGGTACCTCACCACTCATCATTGGCACTGTTGCTGAGGACTTAGTTGTTTGTGTGCTAACTAGAACATAGGAAATCATGCACATCGTTGGAACGAATCCTTAGGGTTGGTTGAGAAAATAATAAACAAGAATACATTACACACTAAACAGATAAGTATGTCTCCTTCTTCGTATGAAAGCGCCTCACTGGCTAGGTCTGAAATAGAAAACAGTCGGAAGCATAATACACATGACGTTGATCCACTAATCCCTCAACAAGTTCGAGTGGCATATATTCATCCCAATGAGTATATACTAGACTTCACCTTTATCCTCCATCAAGATGAACAACTGCATTGGCGAGACTTAGAAGGTAACATAGTGTTACCTGTCGATCGTTTAGTCCTGAGCATGCTTCTTCGTGCTCTCACACGAATTGGCATGTCACACTTACATGCAGAATATGTTGTGCAAGACCATGACTTGAGAGAATACCATCCCACAGAGGCACAACATCAAAGGGACTTGGAACAAGAGAGACATCATAAGTCTTTGAAGGATAAGTGGTCCCAGGATGC
The DNA here is from genome assembly GCA_015680685.1 of Gnetum montanum. Taxonomy (NCBI): domain Eukaryota; kingdom Viridiplantae; phylum Streptophyta; class Gnetopsida; order Gnetales; family Gnetaceae; genus Gnetum; species Gnetum montanum. The sequence continues at coordinate 27,953 of MNCI01029060.1, read as the reverse complement.
CCCACATGTCTTAAGCAAAAATGAGGATGGTGAACCTACCTCAGGCAGTTGCACACAAAACGATGTTCCTCCCCTTAACTTTGGCCAAGGGGTTGTGTATCAGAACCTTCATTCCATTATTCATAACCCAGGTTTTGATACCCATGGGCACAAAGGGTTCAAAAAAGGGACACAAACTCATGATAAAGGTGGACATTCTAATCGCAATCGTGATCGGAGCCGAGACTGCAGAAGAGAAGGTAGTAGACACCGTCATGGTGATAGTTCTTCTTCTTATTCACCTTCATCATCTCCTTCACCCTCTCCTTCAAAATCCATACATGGTCATAAAGAGAAATACCATGGGAATAAAGGTAGGTAAAGTGAAATTCATAGACGAAACAACCAAGAAAGGGGATGAGGGCACTCTAGAGAGTCACGACATAGAAGAAGGAAGAGTAGGGAACAACATAGGCATCATAGACGCCATGGATGAGACAATCATGATGAACCCCTACTCGCTACTTGAAGTATGTTGGACATAACTGAGGCAGTTAGAATTCCAACAAGGCACCAGAAAGATAGTAGGATCAAGAGATTAGATATGAACAATATCCCATGATTTGACGGGGGATACAACGTTGATCCTCAGAATCACTTACGAGCATTCCATGATGCGTGTGCCTTATAAAATATAGAGAACAAATGTCAAAAACTTAAGTTGTTTCCATGAATGCTAGTTAAAGAAGCAAAAATCTTGTACCAGTCTTTAGAATTGGAATCCATTCTTAGGTGAAGTACTATGTTAGAACTATTTAATGACAAGTACCAAATGTACTCCTGAGTGTCTAACTTGCGAAAGAAAATTCAAGGCTGGAAACAAGGAGGACATGAATCCTTGGATGCTACCATGGGCCGATATTATGCACAGTTACACCATTGTCCTGGCCATGGTTATTCATATAGGGATCAACTGCGCCATCTCATGGATGGGCTTAGGCATGAAACGAGAAGAACCCTTGGGACTTATGCCCAAGGAAGACTATTTGAGCTTAGGTCCCATCAAATTCAAAGACTATTGGAGTAAGTTGCTAATGAAGAAGGTGAGCTACAGAAGAGAGAAAGTGCAGAAGAGTATAACCAAGATCCTTCCTTCTGGAAGAGGGGAGTAAAATTTTGTGAGGATGAAGAAGAGTCACCACTTGAAGAGATGGTGAATAGGAAAAATTTTCCTACCCAAAAGTTAACATAAAAAGTATTAGTAAAGGTAGATCAAATGTGGGATTCCCTAGACAATAGATTTCAAACTATTCTTAAAATAGTAGAGGAGTCTAAAGAGTAAGGTAGTGAGAAAAGAAAAAAGAAAGAGGCTAAACATGCATGTAGAAAGGGTAAGGGCAAAGTTCCTATCATTAAAGAGGTTGTGGATTTGGAAATAGATAATGATAGTGGATGTGAGATATGTCAATATGACCATCCTAAGGGATGTTGCCTTATAATCTCACATCTATAGGAGGCTAGGGTGTATACACTCAACCCACGATTACACAAAAGGCAAACACCCCAAAGGTTACCTTATCCTCAAGGTAACCCAAGGCAGTTCCACCAACCCTTAACATATTATCCCAGTGGAACTCCACCACAACCAATTAAGAAATATCAATAGTGGCAGCACCCACAATCATGGGGAATGCCACCACCAAGGAAATAGCATCCTTACTGGCAACCTGACCTGTATGGATATTATGTGCAGCAGCCAATCTCCCCACATGACTCTACTGGTCATGTTACTCCTCAACCTCATTACCAAGCTCGCGAGTATTATGGGACTCCCTCTTCTAGAGGTGATATTCTGCAAGTATATCATCCTTCTCATCCAACCGCATCTCTTGCACCAATAGCTCCACTACCACCTACTCCGGAGATGCAAGGTGAAATCCCTACCTAGCTGTAGCAACGGAATGCCACGAGGGCTATTAACTCTCAACCTACTGTTGGTTCCAACAACCACATAAAGAAAAGACCTTTCTTTAGAACCAATAGTCCAACCAAGCCCTTGCAATCACAAGCCGCTGATTCCTTAAATGCCTTAGTATCAATCAAAACTTTGAAGCCCCCTTCAACCCAATCACCGCACTCAATGCATATAGTCATGCTAACAAATGCTATCACTGATTGGATCAAAGTTGGCCACCTTCCTAGGAAATTTTTTGATCCTGGGAGTCCTCTGATATACTTACAAATCGTTGGAAATGTGCCATGTAAGGCTTTTTTGGATTCAGGTTCCGGTGTCAACTTGATTTCTCAAGAAATGTACAAGGCCTAGAACCTGCCTCCATTAAAAAAGAGCAACATCCATCTAGAGTTGGCCGACTAGTCCATCATTGTCCCATTGGGACTGGTGGAAGACATTGTTACCACTATTTGTGGATGGTTGTACCCAACTGACTTCTTAGTGATTTAGGTAAATAATGATAAAGGAGACTTACCAATCATAATGGGAAGAGCATGGCTAAGCACCATCAACACATGCCTAGGAATCCATGATCTTTCCCTAGAAATATCAAAGGAAAATACATTCAAAAAGATTTAGAAGAAGAAAGTTCTATGCATCGCATACAGTGACAAAGGGTGTAATTGTGTGCAGAGGTCATGTTTGGTGCAAAGTTTAGCATTGCCTGCATGCAATCAGTGTGCACAAGTGATTAACATACAAAGATGCCTGTATGCAACAACCACATGATAGGAAGACACCCAGTGGCTAACAACTGATCAAGAAAGCAGTTCACTCATATGCATGGAACCAACTGAGGGTTTGAATTATGCTTACATCGATAGCATAGATGCATTAGAGCAAGTCCACTGCCAACTTCCAAGTCTTAAGCTTGAAAATATCAACTGGGAGAAGTTGGAAATCCCTAAGAAATTTAATCAGCAGCCCCTTGAGCTAAAATCATTGCCCACCGGTATGGAATACACATTCCTTAAAAACAGAAAATCGATAATTATCAACACTAAGCTTGCTCCTCAATAGAAAGAAGAACTATTGAAGGTAATAAATAAATGGTCAGAAGCCTTCACTTGGTCATATCCCAAATTAACTGGAATAGATTCTAGGATATGCCAACATAGAATTTACACTAACCCCTCCATGAAGCCTCGAAGACAATCATAGAGGCATTTGAACCCAAAGCTGAAGCAAGTAGTTAAGGAAGAAATCGAACAGCTTCTCAAGGCTGGGTTCATATCCCCCATTGGTAATAGCAAATGGGTTAGCCCCTTAGTTATTGTGCCTAAAAGGGAGGCAAATGGAGGGTGTGCATGGATTTCAGGCTGCTAAATATGGCAACATTCAAAGATCACTTTCCATTGCCATTTGTCGACCAATTCTTAGACACCATTGCAGGGCATCGCTATTACAGTTTTCTGGATGGATATAGTGGATATAACCAAATATAAATAGCCCTAGAAGACCAAGCCAAGACTATGTTCACTAGTCCTTGGGAAACAATTGCACACAAACCGATGTTGTTTGGCTTATGCAATGCCCTTGCAACATTTCAACGACTAGTTCTAAGCATATTCCAACAACAGATAGGGAATGGCGTGGAGGTCTTTATGGACGACTTCTCCACTTATGGAGCAAACTTTGATCAAGCCTTGGACCAGTTGGAGCAAGTGTTAAAAAAATGTGTAGAAACCAAATTGAGGCTCAACTGGTAGAAAATCCATTTGATGGTCCAAGAAGGTGTAGTACTAGGGCACAAAATCTCACACACAAGGATAGAGGTAGACTCCGAGAAAATCAAAATTATCCAAGGAATCACCCATCAACCGAAAACTGTCAAAGATATTCAGTCATTCCTTGGACATACTGGCTACTATGGAAGATTTATTAAGAACTTTCAAAGATTGTCAAACCATTGGTGGAATTAACGAAAAAGGATGTACCTTTCGAGTGGACTAGGGAATGCAAATTAGCTTTCCAAACTTTGAAATAGAAGCTAGTAGAAACACCCATTCTACAAGCTCTTGACTAGTCCAAACCATTCCATATCATGACTGACATGTCCAACTATGCTTTAGGATCCATACATACATAGTTAGATGACCAAAAGTGTCCTTATTACATCCACTGTGCAAGTAGAAGTATCGCTGGTGCACAACTTAACTACACTACCACAGAGAAAGAATTAATGGCTATAGTGTTTGCACTAGAAAATTTTAGACACTATGTATTGGGATATAAAGTATATATACATACAAATCATAGTGTAATATGGTTCTTCATGAATAGGCCAATGGTAAGCCCTTGTATTATACTATGGCTTGTAATCTTACAAGAGTTCAATTTTACAATGATCGATCGTAAAGGCACTGAGAACAAAGTTGCTAATCATTTATCTTAGTTGCGATGGGACAACAAAGAGGATGAGTATCCAATTTCTAATTATTTTCTTGATGAATTCCTCTTTTCTGGTGTAGTGAATAATTAATCACCCATGGAGACAAACTGGTATAGTGGCATTCTTACCTATCTCATCACCCAACAAACACCATAAGAGTTAAACCTTAAGAAGAAAAAATAGTTTCTTCACCGAGCCAAGTACTTTATGGAGAGTAATGGGAAACTTTACAAAGTGTGTCGTGATGGCTTGTTTCAATGGTGTGTTCCTGATATAGATCAACTGTGAGTTCTCCAAGATGGTCCTTGTGGGGGTCATTATGCTAGGAGACGAACGACCATCAAGATCCTGCTTGTAGGATATTATTGGCCTACATTATTTTGGAATGCCCATCATTTCATCCAATATTGTGAGTGCTTTCAATGTGATGGGGGAATGACTACTAGAATGGAGGGTCTACAACAATGAATTCAATTGTTAGAACCCTTCAACATTTGAAAAATTGATTTTATGGGGCTGATTACACCAATGTCCAATGGAAAAAAATTATATTATTGTTGCCATTGATTACCTAAAAAAATGGGCCAAAGTAGCTGCTATTAAAGATTGTACATCATCTACAGCTGCATGATTTTTTCAACAACAAATCATAAACAAGTTTGGTGTCCCTCGTGCACTTATTTCAGACAATGGTACCCACTTCACAGGTGAAACTTTTTGGAAATTATTGCAACAATTAGGGGTTGAGCATAAATTGAGCGAATGGTCAAGCAAAAGTCACCAACAGGGAGATTATGAAGATATTGACAAGAACAATTAGCAAGTTTAGGGAAGACTAGAGCACTAAATTGAATGATGGTCTTTAGGCATACCGCTCCACATGGAAACTCCCTACAGGCTACTTTTCCTATGAGTTAGTGTACAGTAAATTACCAATGCTTCCCATTCAAACTAAGCTCCGTACACTATCCATGGCATGTGACCTCAACCTTAACCTTGATCTAGCATAGAAACAACGGTTAGTAACCCTTAACTTGCTAGATGAAAATTGACTAGCTGCCCTGTCATCTAATGAGTTGCACAACGCATTTAATAAACAACGTCATGACCTAAGGATTAGGAAAGTTAAATATCAACATGGAGATAAGGTTCTTTACTGGAATCCCACACATGTGCCATAGTGCACTAAATTTCAAACACTGTGGGAAGGACCTTATATTATTTATGCAACTTTTCCTTCAAGGGCCATGAAAATATACAAACCCGATAGCCCACACAAGAAACTGTTGGTCAACGTACAACAAACCAAACCTTTCCATGAGCTTAGGATAGCCAATATACATGCTACCTCTATTGATGGACAACCTTGCTCACTATTTCGGATCTCCTCCTTCCAACTCAGTCGTGGGGGAGATGGCCACCTATGCTAACCATTTTAGGCCCTCAGTTCTTTTTGAATTTTTTTTTTACACATTTTTCCAACTTTTCTTCTTTTTGTTTTACACCATTGTTCATGTTTTTACTATTTCTTTGTTTGCTTGATTTACCTTTATTCATCATCCAATAAGTGCTTATGATGGTGGATTACATTATATCATATTGATTGCTAATGTTTGGTTTTTACCTTTGAATTATGATGTTGATATTAAGGTATGGTTCTTTTGGTAAAACAAGCAATGAGTTCATGCCATCCACTCATCCATACAACTCTATGGTCTCCTTTGGCTTGCAACTGTACAGTCCCCTTTTTCTAAGTAAACTTGTTAATGAATTGGTGGCTGGGTATTTTTCAAACCAAGGAAAGACTCAAAGCATGAAAAGGGTGTGCCTTCAAGGGGATTCGATGCATTGGTGCTAGCCATTCTCTTGGGTACTTTGATGCTTTTTCTTGGGTTTTCCACCATTCTAACATTGTTCAAATATCAGGAAGTTGAGTGAATAAAAATAAGTCTTTGCATGGTGTGGTTCTCACACATAAACATCAAAAAAAAGAAAGGAGAAAAGTGAGAATTCAAAGCACACCCCTTAGACATAATAAAGGAATATGGGCTACAAGCACTAGTTATGAAACTAGAAAGACATGTTACCCTTGCCTGAAGGTTCCCTCTAACTAAGGTCCTTTCTCACTTACTGCTTCTCCATCTCGCTCTCCTCGGGATGGTGGTCACTCTTTGTGAAGGCATTCTTGTTACTTCAAGAGGATGGATTGGCCATGTGTATTGATGCGAGGTCACTGAATGTGGTTTGTTTGAGTCTGGATTTGGGATGAAGTTCTACTTAGTCATTTTAACCATGAAATACACAAGGGGCTTTACACAACCTTGTTCTTGGGATTCCATTCCATTCTCTCCTCTCCATCTTT
>MNCI01029060.1:8709-20887 GCA_015680685.1 Gnetum montanum | reverse complement strand
GGTGGCAACACACTTCATTTTCTTTCTCTTTCTTTCTCTACAAGCTGCCAAATAAAGGCTTGGATGTCATTTATGTACGAGTGTTCACCACAATGGTTATGAACACTAATGTTGTAATATGCTTATTAATCCGTTCACTGGGCATGTTGAGTCTGTCATCCCATTCCATCGTCAGTTGTCAGTTAGTTAATAATCCCATACCTTCCCAATATTTTGTAAAAAACTTATTTTTTTTCTTCTATACTCAAGGATGAGTTTTCATTCAATCGTGGGGGTATGATGAGAGCGGTTACTCTAGCAGTTATTCTAATTATTAAAGAAGTTACTCTAATTATTAGAGTGGTTACTCTAGTAGTTATTCTAATTATTAGAGTGGTTACTCTAGCAGTTACTTTAGTAGTTACTCTAATTATTAGAGCGGGTACTCTAGCGGTTACTCTAGTAGTTATTCTAATTATTAGAGTGGCTACTCTAGCGTTTACTTTAGCAGTTATTCTAATTATTAGAGTGATTACTCTAATTATTAGAGTAGTTGCTCCCAAGCTTATAAATACAGTGCCCAGGCATACAATTGAAGAAAAGTATTTTAGGAGTCAAGTAGTGAAACTCTTGTAGTCTGTTTGAAAGTTATTTCCAAGTGCCCACAATAGGAGGTCGAAGTGTGGATGAATCTTTATTCAAGCATTGATGTACCTGAGCACACCATTGTGTTGGCAATAAAGATGAGCTCTTTGATTCATCCTTGCAGCACTTGAGATTTATTTTCTTACGCATTTCTTTTATTTTATTTTCTTATGCATTTATTTTATTTTATGCACTTTACATTTCTGTTATTAGCACAGCAATTCATTTTGATCAATGAGGCAAATCGTTAAATTACACAAGCACAACCACTTCGAGCATGCATGTAATACTTGGTAACTGATGGGACACGATATCACATGGGCCGCGATCTCGCATCCCCCACGATATCGCGTATGCGATATCGCAGTCTGCCGCAATGTCTATAAATAANCGTATGCGATATCGCAGTCTGCCGCAATGTCTATAAATAAGAAGCGTCTCTCCCTTATTCATCATTAAGAATAGGAGTAGTGAAGCTTTGGCAGTTTGATCCCTCCAGAGATAGATTATTTTCCCGTGTCTACTCGTAGTGTGGTGAATATAATTGTACAGCATCCTTTGTTCGAGTGTGACGTACTTGGACACGCACATGACTGGCAATAAAGATCAAGATTACTTCATCATTGCAGCATTCACTTTGTTCATTTATTTATTTAATTACTATTTACTGCTTTCCTAATTAGTTTCTCTCACCCTTATCTCCTAGTAACGCGGAATGAGTACGACTTGATTACGAGCATTTAAGTGTGACTACTTGGTATCCTAGTGGTGTACCTAGGATCTGTGCTTGGTAATCCCAGTGGTAGTCATGCACGAAGTCCAAGATGTGTACGGATGATCAAGGAACGGATGCTCATCACACTTAGGCTAGATAAGATTTTCTTATCCTTTCCCTCCTAACTTAGCTTAGTTAATATTACTTTCCACTACCTTCAGGAGTAGCATTATATTAGGAAACCCATCATACACCTCACTCTGGACTACACCATACGTGACAAATGTAATACTAGTCCAGGTGGAAAGACAACGAATTGCGACCTAAGGATAACTGTCTAGGTGCCACAACTAGTTCGTCTGTGGAGTTCGACCCGATCGTGTGTGAAAACACTCATATTCGTATGGTTGAGTGTAGGGCTACCTCGCCACTCATCATTGGCGCTGTTGCCGGGGATGGTGCTAGTTATCTAGATTAGTTATATCATACAAGGTTGCTGTATAAGGACTTAACGATATATCTCTTAAGAAAGAAGTAATTATAAAAAGTCACATAAATTCACACACAACAATGCCTCTCCTACAAGATTAAAATAATTCCACACTTAGTGAGGAAGTTCATTGGAGAACCAATGAATTATATGACGATGAAGATTGGAGTATGCAACCCGAAGTGGGAGTTTCTTATAAACATGAACAAAAGCAACGTCATCCCAACATACGAAAGCATAACTTACCCGATGATGATGAACCCCCACTGGCCACTACAAGTTTCATGCAAATACAAGAGGTTATTCGAATCTCACGTAGGCATCGTAAAGAGAGCCGTCTACCTAGGCTCGATTTAAATAACTTCCCTACTTTTTCAGGAGGCCATGAATTAGATCTGCATCAACATTTACAAGCCTTCTATGATGCCTACACATGGAATAACATTGATAACGGGTGGTAGAAACTTAAGGTCTTTCCTATGACACTCATTGACCAAGAAAAAGTATGGTATAGATCGTTAAAACCAAACTCGATACGACGCTGGTCAACAATGATAGAAGTATTTAACAAAAAATATCAAACCTACGCAAGAGTGTCAGCCTTGAGGAAACAAATCCAAGGATGGAAACAAGCACAACATGAACCCTTGGACATGGCCTTAGAAAGATATTACGCACTATTAAACAACTATCTAGGCCATGGGTTTTCCGAGGAAAGGCTAATGTGTCATATTATTGATGGGCTACGTAATGAAATAAGAGAGACCTTAGGAATGTATGCCCAAGGTCAACTATATGAACTACGAACCCATCAAGTCCAAGAGCTTATTAAGTGGGTAGCAAAAGAAGAAGGAGAATTGGCTTGATGGGAGAGTGTTGAAAAACATCCATGGGACCAAAATCACAACTTAACAAAGGTCCATGATTATAAAAAGGAGAAATTAACCAATCTCAAGGTGGAAACATCATCTTTGCCAATACAATGAACATTAGAAGAAGCCGAGGCAAAGATCAATAAGATGTTGGAATGGACATATCAAAAGTGTGGAGAATTTATTAACAATATTGGAGATAAAGTTTTAACAACCCAAGAAGCAGGGCGAAACATTAGACATTCGAAAAAAAAGAATGAAGGGAATAAGTGCTCAACTGCTAATCATACATATGAATGCAACATATGCGTGTACGATCACCCCAAGGGCCAATGCCCAATATTGTTACATTTACATGAGCATTGGGGAAACATGCTACTTCCAGAGTTCGTACAGAGATACTGTGTTCGATCATAGTGGCAACAATCCCAGTCATGGGGGAGACCACCCTTAGACTGGAGACACCCTTCATATCATCCGAATCCAAATGCTTATCTTGTTCAACATCCTGTTTCTCCAACTGGGCCAACACACTTTATCTTATCACAGTACTATTCTCCACAATACTATCAACCCATGCCTCCAATACAACCACCACCTTGTGCACCTTATACTCCTCCTAACTTTCAACATTCTCATCCTTTCCCTCCTTATACATCACCACCAACTGTTCCTAAGGTGTCTGCACCACCGCAACAACCCATGAACGACACTTGTGCTACTACTACTAATAGCAGTGAAAAGCCTCCTCAACATCAAAAGCATTCTTTCTTTAAACACGACCGTAAGAAGGGACAACACAATTCCGAGGCCATTGCATCCTACAACTCAGCACAAGTACCACACTATGGTGCATCCTTACCTTTGAACCGAACGCCTCATGTAACTTCATCAGGGCCACCAGCTCACACTCCAACAACAATATGGCCCAATGAACACAAGAATGGAGAGCGACAACCCAATCCTTGCATACCATCTAATGGTCACAAACATCGTAGTGGGTCAACTCATTATCAGGGAACTACATCGTATAAAGTGCCCCACTATGCTTACTACAATCAAGTGTGTGAACCCCAATGGGGTAAGTATGGCCAAGTTCCAATACTTCCAGCATGCAAGGATCGTCATCTTNTTTTATCTTTTTATCTTTTAATCTTTTTTTGTTTTTGTCTTTTTATGTTTTTTGTAAGTAATCTTGTCTATGAATAAAACACTCAAGTGGATCGTTGGTTGAGGTGTGTTCTATGTTATTAATTCATGAGTGATCAATTATTTGGAACAGTGATCCCATTACGCCCACTCATCCATTCTACAAATAAGATGTTCTATTTAGGGGTACAGTGATATTCTTGACATTTTTAAAACTTAAAATTAATTTTGTGTTCATTGTACCCAGAATAAAAAAGGATGGACCAAGAGGGAATGATTAGGGTGTGACATCAAGGGGACTTGTGGATTCTCTTTGGTGATGTCTGTGGGAGTTATCATGCAATGTGGTTGTACTAAGATCCTTGTAGATCTAATGAAAAATGGGAGTAAGAGTAATCAAAAGGGTACTCGAAAATCAAATGCTATTTTAGGGGGTCCCACTGGAAAGACATGCACCCATGCCTGAAGGTTGGCAGCTTCTCTGGATTCAGTATTCAAAAAAAATAATAAAAGAGAAAAGGAGAGAAGAAATAGAAAAAGAAAAAGAAAAACAAATTGCCACAAAACAAAAATCACTCCTCCCTTGAACACAACGCCAAGTGATCGTACACCTTGTTGTTATGGTACTCTCATAGTTGTTCATCATGTGATGAAACAATGTGATGTCACTGATAAGGAGGAATGGACTTGGTCCTGATCTTGGAACAATGGGTTAATGACACCTTAATCATGCTCTTCACGTAGGATTCACTGTGCCCTAGGTCAGTTACCTCATGTCCCAATCTCTACAATCCCTTTCTATGCTTCATTTCATCTCACTATTTGGGTAATTGTAGTTTGTGTCTAGTGTAGCATAGAATTCTCACCTCATTCCGGTGATATTTACATGTGTGTGTTTTGTGGAATTAGTGTGGATTACATCTAACCCTTCTAGTGCCCATGGACACTTTAAGTGTGGTTACATAAGGGAATTATACGTTGGAACCTACTTTGGGGAGGATCCACTTGTGTAATCTTTTGTAATATTCACTTATGACATAGCTCACACACACCATTTATTACCCTTAGCGTATTGTTCATGATATTTTTTCCCTTATTACTATCCCTCCGATTCAACATTCCTATGAATCATCACATAGCCTTTTTCTCTACCATCCAAGGTCCTTATTGATAAATTCCACACCATCATAATTTTCGTGCCTTCAAAACTAGTTGAATTACCCTGGAACCCTTTAACAATCATCCAAATGTCCTTAGTTTACATTGTTTAATTTCAAAGAAATATTAAAAATTCGGTACATTCTCTAAGTGCCCTAACTTCAATGAAAATATATATACGGGATCCCCCTACGCTAATCAACATCATTTGCAATTGTTTGCGTAGGGGAATTTTTTCAAGTTCTCTCTACGACACGCAATTGCATGTCCCTTGCTTTCATATCCATAACTTGATCGCTGGTACTCTGATTTTAATTTCGTTTGAACCTGCTTGAACCCGGAGTATTTAGCTTAGTTGTGGGGGAGAGACACTTGCCAAAAAGTGCCTAACTTTTTTGAAATTTACTATCGCCCAAAGGACATCAATTAGGGTAATTAACTTTAACACTTAGAATAATTGTGCCTAAAGATCAAATAACCCTTAGGTATACCAGGAAATTAAATATGGAAACCACCTAAGTCACAGGACCCATTATTACAAACTTTCGTGTACTATCACACGTGATAACATAAGATCTTTAATTAAGGCAAGCAGTAAGGTATAGCTTAACTCTAAAAACAACCTTACTAATCCTTGGCTCGTGTGATTGCAGAATGGCCCCGAAACATGGACAACAGGAGGGTCCTACCTAAGGTGGAAAGAAATGATCTCAGAGAGGTGGAAACCAAGGTCCTGCCGGACAACATGAAAAATAGGAGGAGCAATCATTTAGCATTCATCAAGACGAACCTCCTATCGGATGGTCCAGGCAAGTAGAAGGAGGAGCTGTTGCTATGCCTGAACCGGGACAACAACTCACGTTGCCCCAAGAGTGTGTTTAGGCTATCCATGAGAAGTCCACATTCGCTGTGGTGATTGTGGAGTTAAATTTCAAATCTTTTGCAGAGTTCGCTCCTGAGGCCATTAGGGATCACCTCAAAGGGTCTCCTTTATGGCCTGTCCTCTCTAAAAGCAGTGCTTTATACCTAGGAGAGACGTACCAATTCTAGCACAATAGGGAGCAAGGCACCACTATTAATATTTGTGGTGTAATAGTTGACTTCTCTGTGCAAGCCATTTCAGAAATGTTAAACCTTCTGAATATAGGGCCCCAGGTTGCTCGGTTATCCACATGTTTAGACCCCAATGTGCAAAAGGATTGGTTAGAGAAGGCTTATGGCAGAGATAAAGCTTTTGGTGAATTGACTATGGAAGAGAGAGTTTACTTCAAAATTGAAACTTATCACCTCTTCCCCACAAAGGGCCTAAAAAGAATATCGATGTATGCGGCTAGAGGATGTGCAATGTTGATGGAAAAGATTAACACTAACTTGCCCCATCTATATTTGATGAAGATCCTGAGGTAGTTAGAAGAATGGAAGACAGGAAAGATGGCATTGCCTTTTCCCTGTCTTATCAGAAAGCTTTGCCGACATGCTGGTATCCAAGGATACATCAATGACGTCCTCTGGAAAGCTCAAACTACTTCATATGTTGAATTGCTAAAGGGGCCAGCCCCAAGTAAAAGCACTGGCGAAGAGCTGAGACCAGAACAAGAAGAACAAGAAGAAGAACATGTGATTGGAACCAGTCAACCTCCAGCCACAGGTCCCAACCAAAAACAAGAATCAGGGCCTAGCTTAGACCAGGATTAGCTGCCACTGCCACAAGACTACAAACTGTCGATGAGCCATCTTAGGGCCATCGCTGAGATGGTCAGTTGGGGAAGTCATGATGATGCAAACCTCTTCTGCATCATCGATGATGCTAGATAACCTACAATTTTATTAGATCGCACAAGGGGTGAAGTATCTATTCAAACATGAGGAGGGGACAGTAGATGGTCACAACAGATCTAAGGAAATGTGGCATCTTTCAGGTGCAGTTAGAGACTAGTGAAGGGGCCACTGTGGTGGTCATGCAACACCAGAATGTCATGGGAGTTGCAGATGTGGTCGCAAACCACATCAAAGAATCCTTCAATGTACCTGTTGTATCACTGACAGATCTCATAGGAGCATGGGATGCTCAAACTTTGGCCGAAACCTCAATGACTCCTGTGGAACATGAGGATGCGCTTGATAGATTACTTCAAACAGGGTAAGTAATGATGTCCCTATTTGACATTCCTCAGGATGTTACAACAATTCAATCAGACCACATTTCCACAAAGGGGAAGCTAGTCATCTTTGAAGTGAGGGTCAAGTATGCTGAAGCTAAAGTGTAGAAACTACAAGAGCAGCTCGTAGCCTTACAAGCAGCACAGCGGGACCCTCTGCAATTTGTTCCCGCAGACCAGTTAGAAAATTTTAGAATAGAGCAATTGACCAAATTGATAGCAGAGAATAAAAAGGTGATGGAAGAAAAGGAGACGGCTGTTTGGGATGCGTCCATAGCATAGGCGCAAACACATGCGCATCTTAAGGCACTCAAGGCCTTACAAGAAGAAAACAAGTAGTTGGTTGTAGACAACCTTCGATTGACCGCTGTAGAGAAAAAAAAGAATGTTCTCGATGAACACTTTTATCAACTACGAGAATAATTCATTCAGGTCAACTGAGATGTAAGTCATTTAGCCAGAGAAAATTGAACGCTCTCAATGGAGGAGGTATGCGCTATTCGCCAAAAATTAGCAATTAAAATAAGCGTGTGGAAAAATGAGGCTAAACGACATGAGAAGCTGAAGGAGCACTTCTGTGATTAGGTGGGGGTGTACAAACAAATCCTAGAGAAGGAGATTCATATGGCTAAGGCTCAAATCAACACTATCAGTGCTCAACACACTAATTGGAGGGCCATATTGGACACCTACGCCTTCGTCCACCAAGCGAAACTTAAAAATCGGGACCTGCAGATCCAGGACTTGACAAAGTACATGGAGTTGGAAAACCTCAGATATGCCAAACTTACCATATTAATAGTAGGGTGCCTGAGAATAAAGCTCGAGCAACAGGTAGCTTCCACCCACATCAAATATGAAGCAGAATTTGCAGAGTGCAAGAAGTTGGTTGAGAAACTAGATGTCGCAAATTCTGAACTTGAGGTGGTAAAAGCAAGCTATCAGGGACAAAAAGATGTTGCAATAGACTTGGCTCGATGGCTAACAGATCTTCATGAATACAAAGATAAAGCCAGAGCCTATGAAGAGGAATGATGGGTGTTCGGGGCATGGTATGTCAAAGCCAACCAGATGTTCCTGCAACTATCCTGTTCATGGGAAGTGTCGACTCTATCAAACATTGGAACACTAGCATGGATGACACAAGATCCTCGGATTGAAGAGGAGAAGCTCCAGGCCATACTTCAACGTCATTAAGCCTCAAAGCCTGGAGCACAAGACAAAGGGAAAGTGCCCATGGAGGAGCCACTGCCACCAAGAACTACATGACTTCCAAATTTTTGTAGTTGTAGTATTTGTGTGTTGTGTTTTCTTCCCACACTGCGGCATTGTCCCATTTTTTTTCCATCAATAATCCCATACCTATCCACTGTGTAATCACTGTAACTCAAGGACGAGTTTTTATTCAGTCGTGGGGGTATGATGGGACACGATATCGCATGGGCCACGATATCGCGTACGTGATATTGCATGGGCTGCGATATCACATCTTCCCCTATGATATTGCGTACGCGATATCGCAGTCCACCGCAATGTTTATAAATAAGAAGCAGCTCTCCCTTGTTCATCATTAAGAATAGGAGTAGCAAAGCTCTGGCAGTTTGATCCCTCCAGAGATAGATTATTTTCCCGTGTCTACCTGTAGGGTGGTGATTGTAATTGTACGACATCCTTTATTCGAGTGTGACATACTTGGACACACACATGATCGGCAATAAAGATCGAGATTACTTCATCATTGCAGCATTCACTTTGTTCATTTATTTATTTAATTGTTATTTACTGCTTTCCTAATTAGTTTCTCTCACCCTTATCTCCTAGTAACGCGGAATGAGTACGACTTGATTACGAGCATTTAAGTGTGACTACTTGGTATCCCAGTGGCGTACTTAGGATCTGCGCTTGGTAATCTCAGTGGTAGTTGTGCATGAAGTCCAAGATGTGTACGAATGATCAAGGAACGGATGCTCATTGCACTTAGGCTAGATTAGATTTTCTTACCCTTTCCCTCCTAGCTTAGCTTAGTTAATATTACTTTCCATTGCCTTTAGGAGTACCATTAGATTAGGAAACCCATCATACACCTCACTTTGGACTAAACCATACGTGACAAATATAATACTAGTCCAAGTGGGAAGACAACGAACTGCGACCTAAGGATAACTATCTAGGTGTCACAACTAGTCCGTCTGCAGAGTTTGATCGAATCGTGCGTGAAAACGCTCATATTCGTATGGTTGAGTGTAGGGGTACCTCGCCACTCATCAGTAACCCAATAACGATTAGCGTTTGGCAATCCCAATAGTGTTGCACTGGTTCAAGATGTGTACGGCAAGTGGGAATAGATGCTGGTGTTAGGATTAGTTAGAACTTAGTTAATGAGTAGTTAAGTTAAATTAGTCACATAGTTACCTCTCTCCTTCCCTACTAGCTCAGGACATAAAAACATAAAAGCTATAAAAATCATATGCCTCAAGCTTACTTAACCATACAATCATGACATACGGGTAAGCTTGGGAAGACAATGATCAACCAACCCACCCTTGTTCCACAAGGGCGCATAAGCACTTAGTCCTTGGAATTCGACTAGATGGTGTGTGAAACGCTCGTATTCGTATGGTTGAGCGTAGGGGTACCTCGCCGCTCATTACTAATGAATCTAGTTTCTCTAGAATTTTCCTATGCCAGATTCTAAATTATTTCTAATTTCTTCAATCAATGTTGAAATTTTTGCTTCTTCTATTAATATGAAATTTTTTCTTGATTCTCGAAATGTAGATATAAAAGTTAATGAGTAAAAATTTGTGATGCCTTCATCTAGAGATGTTCATGCAACTAAGACACCTAACTTTATTATTCTTAATAGTGTATATGAGTCATTATTCATGGATTGTCATTTCCAATTGGTACATTGTGTAGGTTAGGACTAGGAAAAGTTGCTCGGATTTCAACTCTCTTTGTTCTTCTTGTATGCCATAGTAGCACATGAATCATGAGTAACGAACCAAGATGTTAAACCATGAACCATAAACAACCTTGAACCATGAACTAAAAACACTAACCATAAACAATGAACCACGATTCACAACCTTAGTTCCAATACCAAGTGTAATGACATTACTTTAGAAAAGTGATGCTCAAGACCACCCTTACTTCAAAAGTAGCCAAGTGTTCTAGAATAGACCCAAAAGGAACTATACCTCAATAGTCATAGTACCTACAAGCACAACATAAGTATATCCAACATGTTAGTCTAAAGGTTAGGAGCATAGTAAGTACACCTTAAGAAATCATATAAGTCAAAGGACCAAAGAAACTCATACACACATATGGCCATAACTAGTAAAAGTAATGATATAAGAGACATTGTTCTCATAAAAAAGCTAAAACACATTCCTGCATTAATGCATCTAGTCATCAGCCTCACTTTGTAGAGAAGGGCAATGGCCCTAACATTAGAGCCAAAGCTTCTTTGAAAGCCTACATATCCTTATAATGTAGCACATAAGGAATCAAGGCCATGTACTTGTTTAGTGTGATAGTTAAGATAACATAGAATGCATAAGGATCACTACACTTCTTTTGACCCTCATTTCGAAAGGGAAATAGCCTTTAGACCAACAACAAAGCATACTCTCTACATATAGACACATATAAAGGCCAAAAAAAAAAAACTCTAAGGCTGAATATTTTATTATTACATATTTGTTGTTTACAAGGTTCATGATGTTTCAATATTATATTAGTTATATTGGCTTCTTTAATAATGAGGTGTTGGCCTAGTGGTAAGAATCTTGATTGAATCAATTTGATTCTAGATGGTAATGCTAAATTGTAAAGTTTTAATTGGATTGTATATCTTGGGGTGTACTTATAACTATGGATATGTAGCTAGATGATTAATCATTTTATTATTTTTTTGAAGACAAAATAAACCTAGTTCTATGATGACTAGGGAAGATTTGGTAATAAAAGGTTATACATGAAGCACATTGGAAAAAAATTACAAATTCCAGTAATAAAACAACCCAGAACAAATACAATATTAATCTAGGCAAGTATCATCGATAGTTAATTGTTTTATATTAAGGTTATTTATAATGTGTTCGAAATAAGATTCACAATGGTTAATTGTTTTATACTAAGGTTATTTATAATGTGTTTGAAATAAGATTTACAATGTGTTGTTTTACTTTATGTGGAGACTCAAATTCTAACATGTAAGGTATTGCCACACTTAAAGACGAGGGCACTAACTAAACCCACAACCTCCTCACCAAGAAATGAGTATCTTGACCATTGTATTATTTTGTTGTAATGGCTTTTGCAAATTTTTACTTTAAAATATAAGTTTATCATCTTCATTTAATTAAAAAAATTAATTATCATATGAAGATGCCCCAGATGCACTGCCATGGTCAAGACACTCATCCCTTACATAAAATTTTGTAGATTTGAATTATGAGTATAGCACTCACAATGAATCTATCGTGCTTTCCTTACCTCAAATAACAAGGAAAAGAAAGTAGTTATTCACTGATTTGGAAGTTGAACTCTATGTCTTGGGAGGCCTTGGTTCTCCCGACCATGTATATAACAACTTGAACTCTATGTCTTGGGAGGCCTTGGTCCTCCAGACCATGTATATAACAACTTGTATAGTTGTAACAACGTTGCCCTGACGTTGCCCGACATCCCAAGGAATTCACAAAGATCCAATGGATCTAGGGCAGAAGACCTGGGGAATACGCCTCAAACAAGCAAGCATCTCATGAGTGCAAGCAGAAGAGAACCAAACCAACAAGTACACACACAACCTTGTAGACCACATCGATGGGAGGGAAGACGATGCACCTACAAGGGAAGGTACCTCACCCCCAGATCCCTCATGATCTAGTACAAGGTGTGGCATGGCATCGCACCAAAACTATCCAGTCTTGGTTGCCTACATATCTACAACCACCGTAGAATCAGGGCCATGTAGTTCTCCACGGAGAAGAGGGAAGGAAGA
>MNCI01029059.1:4440-19326 GCA_015680685.1 Gnetum montanum | reverse complement strand
AAAGTGTAGCTAGATTTGATGGAATCCATAAGTTAATTTTCATGAAAACTAAATAAGTGAGGCAACAAAGCTCACTAAATTCTTTCTTAATACTTAGAAAAGAGAGGGAATATATTAAGAAACATGATGAAATAAGTTTTTTTTTTTTTGTTGTGACAACAATTGCTATTAACCATGATGATGTGCAGGTTGGAGTTTCCACAAGTGTGCTCATCTTGAAGGAGAAATTTTCAATGGTATTTAATGAGGAAGATAAAAGGTCTAGTGAAGTAGAGATCAATGAGAAAAGAATTTCTCAAGCATCTCTTATTCAGCAAGGAAGTGCTTAATACTCAAAAGTTTCAAAAGAGGGAAAAAAGAGCTTCATCTAGAGGGCTACAAGATCTTCATAGTCCAAGATGAGATATGTTGTTGATCAAGGAGAGTTGCTATCTCATAAGTTATGTAAGGTGAAAGATCAAGGTCAAAGGAGTAGCAAATATTAATGAACTTCTTCAAAAATGATCAAGGATAATATGTCAAGGGTTGGTGGAACTATCTTAGGCTACCTTGAGGATAAGGTAACCTTCGGGATGTTTATCGTCTATTTAATCGTGGGTTTAGTGCATACATCCTAGACTCCTACAAATGTGAGATTACTAGGAAACATCCCTTAGGATGGTCATATTGACATATCTCACATTCACCATCATGGTCTGTATCTAAATCCACAACCTCTTCAACGATGGCAACTTTGCCCTTACCTTTGTTACATGCATATTTAGTTTCTTTCTTTTTTCTCCTTTCTTAGTTACTAACTGGTTCCCTAGACTCTTCTACTATTTTGAGAACGGTTTGAAATCTATTATCTAGGGAGTCTCACATTTGGTCCACCTTTTCTAATATTTCTGATGCAAGTTTTTGAATGGACAAAATTTTCCTATTGACCATCTCTTCAAGTGGTGACTCTTCTTCATCCTCACAAAATCTAACTCCCTTCTTTCAGAGGGAAGGATCTCTGTTGTATTCCTCCACACTCTATCTTTTTCTTAACTCTCTTTCCTCCTTGGTAACTTGCTCTAACAATCTTTATACTTGATGGGCTCTAAGCTCAAATAGTCTTCCTTGGCCATAAGTCCCAAGGGTCATTCATGTTTTGTACCTAAGTCCATCTATGAGATGGCATAGTTGTTCCCCTTGTGAGTAACCATGGCCAAGGAAATGATGTAATAATGCATAATATTGACCCATGGCAACATCCAAGGGTTCATGTCCTCCTTGTTTCCATCCTTGGATTTGCTTTCGTAGGTTGGACACTCAAGAGTATGTTTGATACTTATCATTGAATAGCTCTAACATGGTACCCCATCAACAAATGGATTCTGGTTCTAAGGACTGGTACCAACTTTTCGCTTTCTTGATCAGTGTCCATGGAAACAATTTAAGTTTTTGCCACTCATTTTCTATGTTTTGCAAGACACATGCATCGTGAAATGCTTGCAAATGATTTTGAGGATTAGTGTTGGATCCCTCTTGAAATTGTGGGATATTGTTCATGTCCAATATTTTGATCTTGCTATCTTTTTGGTGCCTTGTTGGGATTCTAACAGCCTTAGTTATATCTAGCATACTTTAGTAGTGAGTAGGGGTTCATCGTGATCATGTTGTCTATGGCATCTATGATGCCTATGTTGTTCCCTACTCTCCCTCCTTTCATGGTGTGTTTCTCTAGAATTCCTTTGTCCCCTTTCTCAACTGTTTTGTCTATTATTCCTATTTCACCTACCATTATCCTCAAGGTCTTTCCCTTTGTGACTACATTTTGATCCTGAAGGAGAGGGGGAAGGAGATGATGAAGGTGAAGATGAAGGAGGACCATCACCATGATGGTGCCTACTACCTTCTCTTTGGTGGTCACAGCCTTGATCACGATCATGATTAGAATGTCCATCTTTGTCATGTGTTTGTGTTCCATTTCAGACCCTTTGTGTTCATCAGTACCAGAATCCAGGTTATGGATAGTTGAGTGAAGATTCTGATACACAACCCCTTGACCAAAGTCAATGAGAGGAACATCATTTTGTGAAAGACCTCCTGAGGTAGGTTCACCACCCACATTTTTACTTAGGACATATGGAACGTCCTAAGACCACTTCCCCTTCATAGATTTATGATGTCTCTCCTATTGTAAATCCCTTTGATGTTGTGCCTTTATGGGTTAATACTCTCTCGAGTCATGTTCATGCACAACATACTCTACTTGTAAGTGCTACCTACCAATTCATGTGAGAGCATGAAGAAGTATGCTTGGGATTGAATGATCGGGAGGTAACACTATGTTACCTTCTAAATCATGCCAACATAGTTGTTCATCCTAGTGGAGGATAAAGGTAAAGTTTGGTATATACTCATTGGGATGAATGTATACCACTTTAAACTGTTGGGGCACTAGCAGGTCATCATGTGTACTACACCTTCGATTGTTCGTTGTGTTAGACCTAGGCAATGAAACACTCTCGTAAGAAGAAGAAGACATGATTAATTCTTCAATGTGCAACACTTTTATTTTCTCTTTTCTAATAATTTTAAGATAACCAACCCTAAGAGTTCATTCCAATGATGGGAAGATTCCTAAGTTCTAATTAGCACACAAACAACAAAGTCCCCAACAACAGTGCCAATGATGAGTGGTGAGGTACCCCTACGTTCAACCATACGAATACGAGTGTTATGCATGATCTAGTTGAACTTCAAGGACTAAGCGCTTATGCACCTTCATAGAACAAGGACAGGTTAGGTGATTGTTGTCTTCCTAAGCTTACTCATATGGCACAATTGTATGGTTAAGTAAACTTGAGGTATATGATTTTCATGCTTTTTATGTTTTATGTCCTAGTGCTAAAGAGGGAAGAAGTGAATTAATTGAATAACTAATTTAAATTAACTAAACAGCCAGGTCTTAACTAGTCCTAACACTAGCATCCACTCCCACTTTTTGTACACATCCTAAACTAGTGTAACACTCCTGGGATTACCAAACGCTAATCATTATTGGGTTACCAAGTGTTCCACGCATGCTCGAAGTGGTCGTACTAAGTGTGCTTACTTGTGAAAATTAACGAATCAATAAAAGCAACTTTAATTAACTAATGAAAGCATTAAAGAACTATAAATAACATTAAGGGTGAGAGATAAGCAATTCTAAATGCTGCAAGGTTTATCACAAAGTTCATCTTTATTTCCAGACATAAGGTGTGCTCAAGTATACAATGCTTGAATAAATATTTTTTCACTTTATGACTCCTACTATGGGCACTCAGAAATAATTCTAACTCTGAGAGAAAGAAACTGCAAGAGTTTAGGTAAGGGACTAAGAACTAACTACCAAACGAAGTGCACCCACCTCTTATTTATAGGCAATGAGACAAGTCCTGATATCAGATGTCCGATGTCACTTGGTAGGATCTAATATCACGGGCCCGATATCACAGACACAATATCATGGCCCTGATATCGTAGCTCATTAGATACTATTACCTTAGTGGTGACATTCCACAAGACTATGGTTATTTCCACTGCTACTGGTATTTCTTCTATGGTTGAGAATAAGCCTTACTTGAATAATACAATTTTTCATTGGGCTATTTAAATTTATTTTATGAGCAAGATAACTATCTATGCATATATTTTTTTGACAGGCTTCGAATTTAGTAGGTATTTCCTAGATTCTTGTTAGTGGGCCATGACAGGACAAAATCCTTTAGGATGTTCATACTGGCATACTTTACATCCAATGTCATCTTCAAAGCTTGAGTTCATAATTTTCTCAATTGTAGCAACTTTTCCTTTGTTTTTATAATTCTCACATCCATTATCCTTTCTCTTCTTCCTATTCTTATTTCTGTTGAAGACTTGTTCAGTTTTCTCTTCTACTATCTTTAGTGTTATAATAAATGTTTCATCCACAAAGTCTCATATTTTTTCTACCTTTTTTGCAATATCATTTATTGATTTTTGAATAGGTAGAGTCATTCGTTGAATCACATCATCTAAGGTTCTCTCTTCTTGTGTTTCACATATCCTTACATCTCTTTTTCTAATGGCTAGTAATCTATTATACTCTTCATCGTATCCCCTTTTACATAGCTCTTCTTCTTCTTTCACACCTAGTCTAGGAACCTTTGAATTGAATGAGTTGTTATCTTTGATAATCTACCTTGGGTATATACCCCAAGAGTCTCTCTCATTTTGTTTCTTAACCCACCAATGATGTGTCATAGTTGTTCCCTTTGAGGAAATCTATGGCTTGGGCATCTATGTAATAGGGAATAGTATTTACCCATTAATACATCAAGGGATTTATATGTTTCTTGTTTCCATCCTTGGATTTTTTTCTCAAATTTGATACTATAGACAAAGTTTAGTAGTTGTCATTTAAAATTTCTAGCATGGTACTCCATCTTCTAATTGATTCTAGTTCTAAGAATCTATACCAATTCTCTACTTTCTTAATGAGTATTTTTGGAAATAACTTTAATTTTTTCCAATCATTCTTTGTATTTTGTAGGATGTAGGAATCATGAGAGGTTTGGAGATGATATTGTGGATCTACATTATATCCTCATTCGAACTTGGGAATATGATTTAAATCAAGTTGCTTGACATGACTATCCCTTAGATGCCTAGTAGGTATGTATACTACTTCCTTGATATTAATCATATTGCAAGTGGCTAGGAGAAGTTCTTTATATAATTTTCAGGTTCATAATCTTTGTTGTAGTAATGATCCCTTTAATGCTCATGATGTTCTCTTCTCTCATGCCTAATTCCTCTTTCTCTATCTTCTTCATAATCTTCCACATTCTTAGGATGCCTTCTTCTATTAGCATGTCTCTCATGATCCCTTCTTTCCCTATCATGATTCCTTATTCTTCATTCTCTCCTATCAGAGTTTGTTGATAAGTGCAATGAAAAAGATGATGAAGTTAGAGAATAGTGTCAACTAGTTCTTCTTTTATGACTCTAGGATGCATCGCTTCTAGATCTATTGGAGGTTTTAGGTTTCAAATTCTCCTTAAGTCTAGAGTTTACTTCATCTCTTCCCAATATTTTTGCAAGAGTTGAATGTAACTTTATCTTCATAGGATCTTCAATACATTGATTAGTGTTAAGAGCTGGATTTATGAGTCAAGTGAGACTTTTCAACTTTATATGGCTCATCTTCTTTCTCGTTAAGGATGATTTTTTATGATGCTTTTTTTCCTAATATTTTTCTACCATAATAATGTTCCTTCTTGCTTGAGTTTTTGTTGGCTAATATGGCCTAGACATGTTCTTGGTAACTTGGTATCCTTCTTGTATGTGGTTAAGATTTGACCTCATAAGTGCTCCTTGAAGCATAGATGGTGCTGAACGTTCTGGTGATAAGACAATATTACCCTATAATTCTTTCCATTTGAATTATTTGTCTTGGTAGAAAATAAATGTGAAATTAGGATAATAAGGATTGCTATGAAATGATATTCTTGTTTGCATTGATGCACTCCAACATTCTTTATTATAATCTCTATCATTACTTTTGTTAAGATCAATTGCAGGTGGAGATTTTACCTTGGATATGGAAGCCATTTTAATGTGGTTGATGCTTAGGTATGTGTATATTTTGAAAATTTATTTTAAGTTTAAAAGATAGACTTGATGATGCTTGATACAACAAACTATATAAGATCAACTAACTAGCAAACATAGTCTATCTTATGATAAATGGTATAGAATTCCAACACTCAACCAAACAAGTCACAAGTGTTCACGCACAACCAAATTGTAATCCATGGATAGACAATGTAAGTATACTAATGAGTTAATAAGAAGTTTGTGATTGTTATCTTCCTAGTTAGAGTTAGCGAAGTGAAAAATGTATGATTTAACTCTTAGTGAGGTATGTGATACTGTTGGCTATTAAATGTGCTAAGGGTAAATATAGTGAAAATGAATGTGAATTCTATCTCTAAGTATAATGAAAATGTAAAGCTATTTTAGCCTATAGCAATAAGTATATGTTCCTGGTTTTTTGTGCATGTTCTAGGCTATTGTAATTGTTACTAGGATTACCAAGTAACTTTATTACTGAGCAAATCAAGCAAAGTCACTACTGAGTGAAACCAGGTGTACTCATTTTGCTTTACTAATGAACATTTCAATAGTTAATGACTTAAGAAATGTAAATGACTTAGTAAAAGTAAACAACATGGAAAAGTAAATATATTCTATATGAAAATGTTACAATGATGAAGAAAAATCTTGATCTTTATGTCATTCATGAATTGTATCTGGGAATAACCCGCTCGAATAAAGATTTTGTATAATTGTGATTCACAACACTATGGGCATTCACAACTAACTCTATCTTCAAGAAAACAAACTATAAGAATTTTACTAAGTGTTGGGTAAAAAGTTATTTTCAACGTGATGGTAGACTCACATTTATAGGCATGACCATGGCCCACTACATCATATCCATGACAACATATGTTGAGCTACGATATCATATTCATAGTCCTAAACATAAAGTGTTTCATTACTTATCTTAATAGAACCAATTCCACCACATTTTTCATATTATAAAAACCTTGAGGATAGTATTAACTACTACTTTAGCTATATATCTATCATATATATCTATTATTTAGATAAAAGAATTATTTTTTTTCAAATTAATGAAATCCTAGAGTTGATTTAATGAGAATTGATTTTCATGTTGAAAAAAAAATCAAAATTGGTGTGTTCTTTCATAATAATTCTAGTGAGAAAGTTAGTCTTTTAGCCCAAGTTATAATGAAAATTATTTATTTTTTTGTGATAAAATCTAGCTAATACATACATAATAGGATCATTACCTATACATTGAATGCTCATCCACCAAGGTGAGGTCTTGGAAAGGCAAAGGATCATTGAAAGCTAAACTTCTTTTAAGTGGCTATGCTCAGGTTTGAACCTAGGTGTTACAAATTTAGAAACAAACACTTCACCATCACTTCAAGTGTTGGTCCCTTCTAAACAGTGCATACATACCCATATTAATTCCATACAAACAATGATGTGTTAGCCTAGCAGTAAGGCTCTTGATGGGTTCAATTTTGGGCAATGTTGAATTATAAAGTTCTATGTAGATTGTATATCTTAGGGTGTACCTATGTTTTAATTATTTGGAATTTCAATAGGCAAATCGTTGAGCATTTAAGAGTTTTCATCGTATACTCTAGGGGGTTAGAAGGTAGGGGAGGGAGGGGGAAACTAATTCCAGTATCAAAGTCACTACATAGATAAATTTTTACTCTCCAAACAAAACTAGTAATATCCATTCTAAGATAATATAAGAGAAAATTTTGTAATTAATCTTTTCATTTAGAGAGAATAGCTTCTTGAGATGTAAAGTAATAAAATTAAAGAATAGCTTCTGGAGATGTAAAGTAATAAAATTAAAGAATAAAAATATTTATATTTGTAATCAAACATAGTAACTATATTCATATATCTTTTTTATTTGAACAAAGAGAATTTAAAATCAAAACAAAACAAAACTTGCAAAAGTGTTGACTTGGAGGAGCAGTGGGCAGATGGCATTAGGATCATCGCAATCTTGTGAGACTAGGACACCTATCATTATTACTCAAATAAACCTACCATTACAAAACGTTAAAACATTAACGATAAAATCAACAAATTTGGAACAAAAGTTTTTGTGCTAACATGATAAGGGATGTACCTCAAATTCTATCCAATACGAGGAAGCCTGGGTAGAGCACGGACTTACCAGTAGTATAAATGAGAAAATGTAGGAAGAGAAGGATCTTTATCCCTGGTTTGTCCCACAGTGAAGGAGATTTATTATGCAACATTTTTATAAGGATGTAGTCCTAGCAATTAACGGCAATCACAATGATAGACACGGTGGACGCATTAAACGAGGTCCGTGGTTTTCAATGAATAATACATATTATATATCTTGTCAAAAACATCAACAAACCTAAAAAAAGCCAAAGAGGCAAAGAACTGTAGCGCATAAACAAGCCCGAAAAAGGCACTGCCTACTATAGCACACAATAAACATACATATCCACTGTAGCACATAAACATACTACACTCTATGGCACTGTAGCACTCTACAAACCAGCTAAGATGGCTGCCTTACAGCACTGTAGCACTCTACAAACCAGTCACTTTGGGTATTGGGCACTGTAGCACTCTACAAACCAGCTGAGATGGCTGCCTTACAGCACTGTAGCACTCTACAAACCAGTCACTTTGGGTATTGGGCACTGTAGCACTCTACAAACCAGCTGAGATGGCTGCCTTACAGCACTGTAGCACTCTACAAACTAGTCACTTTGGGAATTGGGCAATCCGTAGTAGTCCAAAAAAACAAGTCACTTTGGGTATTGGGCAATCCGTAGCAGTCCAAAAAAACAAGTCACTTTGGGTATTGGGCAATCCGTAGTAGTCCAAAAATAAGTCACTTTGGGTATTGGGCAATCCGTGTAAGTGTGAGAGGACTTTGGGCATTATTTATAGGCTCCCTTGCCATTCTTACTCTTCTCATATTGAACATTTTCTTTCTTTCATTCCTATCGTCAGTGCTGCTGCTCTGCCTGAGGTCACGACGTTGTCTTCTCTCTTCCTAAGGTTACTTCCAATTGCTGCTGCTTTAATCTTCTCTTGATTTGCTCTCTCTCTCTCTATTGAATTTGCAAGATCTTGCTAAATTAAGAAATGGTGGAAGATAGAGAGATAAGAGATGCAGATTTTGTCTTGACAAGAATGAACGGTTTCCACTACGGAGTATATCGTCATACAAAGACGAGGGTTTGAAGTAAAGGTCAGGTATGTCTGGATTCCAATTCTAGGTGCATTTTCTGAGACTATCTTGTTTCTAGTATGAAAGAAATTATTATCTACTTGTGTGATTGTAGGGATAACAAAAGTTCATCCTCCAAGGGAAAATATACATTCTCTGGTAAGTCATTGTAATTCATATTGAGCTTTCATGCTTTCTTCCTACTTTTACTCCCCGGAAGATGAATTTGTGGTAGGGTTTCTTTCTTTCCTGTCGTCGGTGCTGCTACTCTACCTGAGGTCACGATGTTGTCTTCTCTCTTCCTAAGGTTACTTCCCATTGCTGCTGCTTTGATCTTCTCTTGGTTCACTCTCTCTCTCTCTCTCAAATTTGCAAGATCTTGCTAAATTAAGAAATGGTGGAAGATAGAGAGATAAGAGATGCAGATTTTGTCTTGACAAGAATGAACGGTTTCCGCTACGAAGTATATCATCATACAAAGACGAGGGTTTGAAGTAATGGTCAGGTATGTCTGGATTCCAATTCCAGGTGCATTTTCTGAGATTATCTTGTTTCTGGTATGAAAGACATTATTATCTACTTGTGTGATTGCAGGGATAACAGAAGTTCATCCTCCAAGGGAAAATATATATTCTTTGGTAAGTAATTGTAATTCATATTGAGTTTTCATGCTTTCTGCTTGCTTTTACTCCCCTGAAAAATGAATTTGTGGTAGGGTTTCTTTCTTTTCTGTCGTCGGTGCTGCTGCTCTGCCTAAGGTCACGAAGTTGTCTTCTCTCTTCCTAAGGTTGCTTCCCATTGTTGCTGCTTTGATCTTCTCTTGGTCCGCTCTCTCTCTCTCTCTCTCTCTCTTTTGAATTTGCAAGATCTTGCTAAATTAAGAAATGGTGGAAGATAGAGAGATAAGAGATGCAGATTTTGTCTTGACAAGAATGAACGGTTTCCGCTGCGGAGTATATCGTCATACAAAGACGAGGGTTTGAAGTAATGGTCAGGTATGTCTGTATTCCAATTCCAAGTGCATTTTCTAAGATTATCTTGTTTCTAGTATGAAAGATATTTTTATCTACTTGTGTGATTGCACGGATAACAGAAATTCATCCTCCAAGGGAAAATATATATTCTTTGGTAAGTAATTGTAATTCATATTGAGTTTTCATGCTTTCTGCCTGCTTTTACTCCCCAGAAGATGAATTTGTGGTAGGGCTTCTTTCTTTCCTGTCGTCGGTGCTGCTACTCTGCCTGAGTTCACGACGTTGTCTTCTATCTTCCTAAGGTTACTTCCCATTGCTGCTGCTTTGATCTTCTCTTGGTCCGCTCTCTCTCTCTCTCTGTCTCTCTTGAATTTGCAAGATCTTGCAAAATTAAGAAATGGTGGAAGATAGAGAGATAAGAGATGCAGATTTTGTCTTGACAAGAATGAACGGTTTCCGCTGCGGAGTATATCATCATACAAAGACGAGGGTTTGAAGTAAAGGTCAGGTATGTCTGTATTCCAATTCCAAGTGCATTTTCTGAGATTATCTTGTTTCTAGTATGAAAGATATTTTTATCTACTTGTGTGATTGCACGGATAATAGAAATTCATCCTCCAAGGGAAAATATATATTCTTTGGTAAGTAATTGTAATTCATATTGAGTTTTCATGCTTTCTGCCTGCTTTTACTCCCCGGAAGATGAATTTGTGGTAGGGCTTCTTTCTTTCCTGTCGTCGGTGCTGCTACTCTACCTGAGGTCACGATGTTTTCTTCTCTCTTCCTAAGGTTACTTCCCATTGCTGCTGCTTTGATCTTCTCTTGGTTCACTCTCTCTCTCTCTCTCTCTCAAATTTGCAAGATCTTGCTAAATTAAGAAATGGTGGAAGATAGAGAGATAAGAGATGCAGATTTTATCTTGACAAGAATGAACGGTTTCCGCTGTGGAGTATATCGTCATACAAAGATGAGGGTTTGAAGTAAAGGTCAGGTATGTCTGGATTCCAATTCCAGGTGCATTTTCTGAGATTATCTTGTTTCTGGTATGAAAGACATTATTATCGGGTTGTGTGATTGCAGCGATAACAGAAGTTCATCCTCTAGGGGCAAATATATATTCTTTGGTAAGTAATTGTAATTCATATTGCGTTTTCATGCTTTCTGCCTGCTTTTACTCCCCAGAAGATGAATTTGTGGTAGGGTTTCTTTCTTTTCTACCGTCGATGATGCTGCTCTTCCTGAGGTCACGACGTTGTCTTCTCTCTTCCTAAGGTTACTTCCCATTGCTGCTGCTTTGATCTTCTCTTGGTCCGCTCTCTCTCTCTCTCTCTTGAATTTGCAAGATCTTGCTAAATTAAGAAATGGTGGAAGATAGAGAGATAAGAGATGCAGATTTTGTCTTGACAAGAATGAATGCTTTCCGCTGCGGAGTATATTGTCATACAAAGACAACGGTTTGAAGTAAAGGTCAGGTATGTCTGGATTCCAATTCCAGGTGCATTTTCAGAGATTATCTTGTTTTTGGTATGAAAGACATTAATATCTACTTGTGTGATTGCAGGGATAACAGAAGTTCATCCTCCAAGGGAAAATATATATTCTTTGGTAAGTAATTGTAATTCATATTGAGTTTCAATGCTTTCTGCCTGCTTTTACTCCCCGGAAGATGAATTTGTGGTAGGGTATATTTCTTTCCTGCCGTCGGTGCTACTGCTCTGCCTGAATTCACGACGTTGTCTTCTATCTTCCTAATGTTACTTCCCATTGCTGTTGCTTTGATCTTCTCTTAGTTCGCTCTCTCTCTCTCTCTCTTGAATTTGTAAGATCTTGCTAAATTAAGAAATGGTGGAAGATAGAGAGATAAGAGATGCAGATTTTGTCTTGACATGAATGAACGGTTAATGCTACGGAGTATATCGTCATACAAAGACGAGGGTTTGAACTAAAGGATAGTTATATCTGGATTCCAATTCCAGGTGCATTTTCTGAGATTATCTTGTTTCTGGTATGAAAGACATTAATATCTACTTGTGTGATTGCAGGGATAACAGAAGTTCATCCTCCAAGCGAAAATATATATTCTTTGGTAAGTAGTTGTAATTCATATTGAGTTTTCATGCTTTCTGCCTGCTTTTACTCCCTGGAAGATGAATTTGTGGTAGGGTTTCTTTCTTTCCTGTCGTCGGTGCTGCTGCTCTGCCTAAGGTCAGGAGGTTGTCTTCTCTCTTCCTAAGGTTACTTCCCATTGCTGCTGCTTTGATCTTCTCTTGGTCCGCTCTCTCTCTCTATCTCTTGAACTTGCAAGATCTTGCTGAATTAAGAAATGGTGGAAGATAGAGAGATAAGAAATGCAGATTTTGTCTTGACAAAAATGAACGGTTTCTGCTGTGGAGTATATCGTCATACAAAGACGAGGGTTTGAAGTAAAGGTCAGGTATGTCTAGATTCCAATTCCAGGTGCATTTTCTGAGATTATCTTGTTTCTGGTATGAAAGACATTATTATCTACTTGTGTGATTGCAGGGATAATAGAAATTCATCTTCCAAGGGAAAATATATATTCTTTGGTAAGTAATTGTAATTCATATTGAGTTTTCATGCTTTCTGCCTGCTCTTACTCCGCGGAAGATGAATATGTGGTAGGGTTTCTTTCTTTCCTGTCGTCGGTGCTGCTGCTCTGCCTAAGGTCAGGACGTTGTCTTCTCTCTTCTTAAGGTTACTTCTCATTGCTGCTGCTTTGATCTTCTCTTGGTCCACTCTCTCTCTGTATCTCTTGAATTTGCAAGATCTTGCTAAATTAAGAAATGGTGGAAGATAGAGAGGTAAGAGATGCATTTTTTGTCTTGACAAGAATGAACGGTTTCTACTGTGGAGTATATCGTCATACAAAGACGAGGGTTTGAAGTAAAGGTCAGGGATGTCTGGATTCCAATTCCAGGTGCATTTTCTGAGATTATCTTGTTTCTGGTATGAAAGACATTATTATCTACTTGTGTGATTGCAGGGATAACAGAAGTTCATCCTCCAAGGGAAAATATATATTCTTTGGTAAGTAATTGTAATTCATATTGAGTTTTCATGGTTTTTGCCTAATTTTACTCCCCGGAAGATGAATTTGTGGTAGGGTTTCTTTCTTTCCTGCCGTCGGTGCTGCTGCTCTACCTGAGGTCACGACGTTGTCTTCTCTCTTCCTAAGGTTACTTCCCATTGCTGCTGCTATGATCTTCTCTTGGTCTACTCTCTCTCTCTCTCTCTCGAATTTGCAAGATGTTGCAAAATTAAGAAATGTTGGAAGATAGAGAGATAAGAGATGCAGATTTTTTCTTGACAAGAATGAATGGTTTCCACTACGGAGTATATCCTCATACAAAGACGAGGGTTTGAAGTAAAGGTCAGGTTTGTTTGGATTCGAAATCCAGGTGCATTTTCTGAGATTATCTTGTTTCTGGTATGAAAGACATTATTATCTACTTGTGTGATTGCAGGGATAACAGAAGTTCATCCTCCAAGGGAAAATATATATTCTTTGGTAAGTAATTGTAATTCATATTGAGTTTTCATGCTTTCTGCCTGCTTTTACTCCCCGGAAGATGAATTTGTGGTAGGGTTTCTTTCTTTCCAATCATTGGTGCTGCTGCTCTGCCTGAGGTCACGACGATGTCTTCTCTCTTCCTAAGGTTACTTCCCATTGCTACTGCTTTGATCTTCTCTTGGTCCGTTGTCTCTCTCTCTCTCTTGAATTTGCAAGATCTTGCTAAATTAAGAAATGGTGGAAGATAGAGAGATAAGAGATGCAGATTTTGTCTTGACAAAAATGAACGGTTTTCGCTGTGGAGTATATCGTCATACAAAGACGAGGGTTTGAAGTAAAGGTCAAGTATGTCTGGATTCCAATTCCAGGTGCATTTTCTGAGATTATCTTGTTTCCGGTATGAAAGACATTATTATCTACTTGTGTGACTGCAGGGATAACAGAAGTTCATCCTCTAAGGGAAAATATATATTTATTGGTAAGTAATTGTAATTCATATTGAGTTTTCATGCTTTCTGCCTGCTTTTACTCCCCGGAAGATGAATTTGTGGTAGGGTTTCTTTCTTTCCTATCGTTGGTGCTGCTGCTCTGCCTGAGGTCACGACGTTGTCTTCTCTCTTCCTAAGGTTACTTCCCATTGCTGCTGCTTTGATCTTCTCTTGGTCCTCTCTCTCTCTCTCTCTCTCTTGAATTTGCAAGATCTTGCTAAATTAAGAAATGGTGGAAGATAGAGAGATAAGAGATGCAGATTTTGTCTTGACAAGAATGAACGGTTTCCACTGCGGAATATATCTTCATACAAAGACGAGGGTTTGAAGTAAAGGTCAGGTATGTCTGGATTCCAATTCGAGGTGCATTTTAAGAGATTATCTTGTTTCTGGTATGAAAGACATTATTATCTACTTGTGTGATTGCAGGGATAACAGAAGTTCATCCTCCAAGGGAAAATATATATTCTTTGGTAAGTAATTGTAATTCATATTGAGTTTTCATGGTTTCTGCCTGCTTTTACTCCCCGGAAGATGAATTTGTGGTAGGGTTTCTTTCTTTCCGATCGTTGGTGCTGCTGCTCTGCTTGAGGTCACGATGTTGTCTTCTCTCTTCCTAAGGTTATTTCCCATTGCTACTGCTTTGATCTTCTCTTGGTCCGTTCTCTCTCTCTCTCTCTCTTGAATTTGCAAGATCTTGCTAAATTAAGAAATGGTGGAAGATAGAGAGATAAGAGATGTAGATTTTGTCTTGACAAAAATGAACGGTTTCCGCTGTGGAGTATATCGTCATACAAAGACGAGGGTTTGAAGTAAAGGTCAGGTATGTCAGGATTCCAATTCGAGGTGCATTTTCTGAGATTATCTTGTTTCTGGTATGAAAGACATTATTATCTACTTGTGTGATTGCAGGGATAACAGAAGTTCATCCTCCAAGGGAAAATATATATTCTTTGGTAAGTAATTGTAATTCATATTGAGTTTTCATGCTTTCTGCCTGCTTTTACTCGCCGGAAGATGAATTTGTGGTAGGGTTTCTTTCTTTCCTATCATTGGTGC
>MNCI01029058.1:5139-16082 GCA_015680685.1 Gnetum montanum | reverse complement strand
TATCAACTGGGGGAAGTTGGAAATTCTTGATGAGTTTAAGCAAGATTCCCTGGAGTTAAAACCGTTTCCCACCAGTATGGAATACACATTTCTCAGAAATTGAAAATCGGTAATTATTAATGCTAAGCTTGCTCCTCAACAAAAGGAAAGATTGCTAAAAATGGTAAATAATTGGTTGAAAGCCTTCACTTGGTCATATTCCAAATTAATTGGAATAGATCCTAGGATATGCCAACACAGAATTTACACTAACCCCTCCATGAAGCCTCAACGACAATTGTAGAGGTGACTAAACCCAAAGCTCAAGCAAGTGGTTAAGGAAGAAATTGAATAGCTTCTAAAAGCTAGGTTCATCTACCCCATTGCTGACAGTGAATGGGTTAGTCCCTTAGTCATTATGCCTAAAAAGGGAGGCAAATGGAGGGTGTGTATAGAATTTAGGTTGCTGAACATGGCAACATTCAAAGACCACTTCCCATTTTCATTCGTCGACCAAGTATTAGATACCATTGTAGGGCACCACTACTATAGTTTTTTGGATAGGTACAGTGGATACAA
Organism: Gnetum montanum; assembly: GCA_015680685.1. NCBI lineage: Eukaryota > Viridiplantae > Streptophyta > Gnetopsida > Gnetales > Gnetaceae > Gnetum > Gnetum montanum. The sequence goes on along the minus strand of MNCI01029058.1, from coordinate 15,524 downwards.
CCAAATCCAAATAGCACTAGAAGACCAAGTCAAAACTAAGTTCACAAGTCCTTGGGGGATATTTGCATAAAGATAGATGTCATTTGGCTTGTGCAATGCCCCTGCAACATTTCAATATTTTGTTTTAAGAATATTCCAACAATGAAGAGGAAATGGTGTGGAGGTCTTCATGGATGATTTCTCCACCTATGGAGCGAACTTTGATCAAGCATTAGACTAATTAGAGCAAGTACTAAAATGATGTATGGAAAGCAACTTAAGGTTCATTTGGCAAAAAAGCCATTTAATGGTCCAAGAAGGCATTGTATTAGGGCATAGGATCTCACAAATAGGGATAGAGGTAGATCCTAAAAAGATCAAAGTCATCCAAGGAATTACAAGCCAACCTGAAATTGTGAAAGATATCTAGTCATGCCTTGGACATACTAGCTATTATAGACGCTTTATTGAGAATTTTTCAAAGGTTGCAAAACCATAGGTTGAATTAACCAAAAAGGATGTGCCCTTTGAATGGACCAGGAAATGTGAATTAGCTTTCCAAACATTAAAATAGGAGCTCGTAGAAAAACTTATTCTATAAGCTCCTGACTGGTCTAGACCATTTCACATAATGATTGACGTGTCCAACTTTGCTTTAGGAGCTATACTTCCATAGTTAGATGACCAAAAACATCCTTATTACATCCACAGTGCGAGTAGGAGTATTGCTAGTGCACAACTTAACTACATCACAACAGAGAAAGAGTTAATGGTTGTAGTGTTTGCACTAGAAAAATTAAGGCACTATGTATTGGGTTATAAGGTATTTGTACACATGGATCATAGTGCAATATGGTTCCTCATGAATAAACCAATGGCGAGCCCTTGCATCATACGATGGCTCGTGATCTTACAAGAGTTCGATCTTGCGATGATTGATCATAAAGGCACCAAGAACGTGGTTGCTGATCATTTATCTCGGTTGTGATGGGACAAAAAAGAGGATAAGTATCTAATTTTTGAATGATTCCCTGATGAACTCCTCTTTGTGGTGTAGTAAATAATCAATTAACCACCGAGACAACTTGGTATAGTAGAATTTTTACCTATCTCCCTATACAAGAAACACCACATGCAAGAGAGCGAAAGAGTCACTGTAGGGGAGCCAAATCTGAAAAGTCAAAAATCAAAGAGTCACTACAAGGGAGCTAAATCTCTATTCGATTGATGCCCCTCGACCCTTGGGCTCCCCATTTGTCTCTTCGTATTTCCTCATGTGCATGTACCACATGCAAGGGAGCCAAAGAGTCACTGTAAGGGAGCTGAATATCTATTCAATTGATGCCCTTGACCCTTGGGCTCCCCATTCATCTTTTCATATTCTATCATGTGCATGCACCATGTGCAGGGAAGCCAAAGAGTCATTGCAGGGGAGCTAAATCTTTATTTGATTGCAAAGGAGCCAAAGAGTCATTGCAGGGGAGCCAAATTTGAAAAGTCAAAAATCCAAAGAGTCATTGCAAAGGAGCTAAATCTCTATTCAATTGACGCCCCTCGACCCTTGAGCTCCCCATTCGTCTCTTCGTATATCCTCATGTGCATGCACCACATGCAGGGGAGCCAAAGAGTCACTGCAAGGGAGCTGAATATCTATTCAATTGATGCCCTTGACCCTTGGGCTCCCCATTCATCTTTTCATATTCTATCATGTGCATGCACCATGTGCAGGGAAGCCAAAGAGTCATTGCAGGGGAGCTAAATCTTTATTCGATTGCAAAGGAGCCAAAGAATCATTGCAGGGGAGCCAAATCTGACTCAAAATAAAAAATAACGTATAATGTTAATGCAGGTGGCTATTTACCTTAAAGATACATAATATTCTGAATTATGCCAAGTGCACCATTCACCAATCCCGCTTCAAGCCAAAGGTTAACTATAAGCATTACCCTTTGATGAGTGGCGAGGTACCCCTACAGTCAATCATACAAATACGAGCGTCTCACGCACGATCCAATCGAACTCCAAGGACTAAGTGCTTACGTGCCCTAATGGAACACTTAAGGTTAATCAATCGCTATCTTTCCAAACTTACTTGTATTTTCACGGTTGTATGGTTAAGTAAGCTTGAGCTATATGATTTTTATATCTTTTATCTTTTTAATGTCCTATGCTTATGGGGAAGGTGAAGATAACTAATTGACTAACTTTCATTAACTATTCACTAACTAAGTTCTAATCATCCTAGCACTAGTATCCATTCCAACTTGTTGTACACACCCTGAACTAGTACAACGCTGCTGGGATTACCAAACGCTACTCGTTATTGGGTTACCAAGCGTTACACACATGTTCGAAGCGCTCGTACTGAGTGCACTTAACTAGGAGAGTGCACTTAACTAGGAGAGATTAATTATCTAAGAAAGCATTTAAACATTTAACAATAATTAAATCCTATTTAGCTTAGTCCACATGCTTTAAGGTTTATCATAAAGTTTGTCTTTATTTCCGTACACAAATGTGTGCTCAGGTACAATTTGCTCGAATAAAGATCCATTCACTTTGAGACTCCTACTACAAGCACATGGAAATTATTCTAACTTTGGAATGGTAAAACTGCTATATTTTGGCTAAGCGTCTAAGTCTAGATGCCTAAAATAGGGAAGATTGTCTCTTATTTATAGAAATTTGTGGAGGACACGATATCGCGGCTCATCATACCCCCATGACTGAATGAAAACTCGTCCTTGAGTTCCTTACAAAATATTGGGAAGGTATGAGATTATTGACTGTAATGACACTAATGTTGAATGGGATGACATGTGAATGGATCATCATTACAATACATGAAAAAGTTAGTGTTCATGACAACAAGAGTGAACACTATACACATTTGACATCCAGCCTTATTTGGTAGCTGAGAGAGAAGAGAAAAGAAGAAGTCTGTTGCTGCTAACACTAGGATTGCACCTTTCATTGTCCATCCATAAGCATGCCATCAATCTTGTCCCTTGCATAACTTCTTTAGCATCGATCCATTTCAAGTGTTCCCTCCAGATCTGATCCATTAGTGTATGATTGTCATCTGCACATATAACACAGTATTATATTAGCAAGGATAATTAAATCACAATACAGTTGATACCCTACTTTGGTGTAAGGTCCATTGGCTGAGTTGTGATATGGCTTATGTGAATTCTTGAGATGTAATACTGGTGACTACCCAAGGTGTAGGGGTTAGGAGAAAATCGAAAAAAGTTGGACCAGGACTCCCATGATTGAGAGTGAACCTATAGTAGTGAGAAAATGGAGAAAAAGAATAAGGAATAAGGAAGATGGAGAAAAAGAAATAACAGACACGCAAATAAAATGGATGTCAGGAATGGTAATGAACAAAATAAATGTTGATTACGAAAATGGTTAAGGGAAAGAAATTAACTGATGCCCCAAATAGGAATGCCAATGGATCCTCCCCAAAGCAGGCTCATGCCATTAATGCCCTGACATTCTCACATTTAAAGAGTCTATAGGCTCTGGAAATGTCATTTGGAAGAAATAGTTATAGTCTTAAACACAAGCGTTTACCAAAAAGAAAATAATGCATCAACCAAAATATAGACTACTGATACAACTAGCAATGAGGTGAATAATGGAGAAAGAATGATGAAAAGAAGAGAATGGAATGGAGTCTCAATAACAAGGTGGTGTATAGCCCCTTGTGTATTAATGGTTAATGTGACTTAGTAGATCTCATTCCAAATCTAGTCTTAAACAAACCACATCTAGTGACTTTGCATTAACACATTTGGCTAATCCATCCACCTGAAGGAACATGAATGCCTCTGTCAAAGAGTCACCACCATTCTGACAAAATGAAAAAGGAGAATGTAGGAAGCGAGAAAGGGCCTTAGTTAGAGGGAACATGTTTGTTTAGTTCCATAACTAGTGCTTATATCCCAAGTGATTATTTCGTCTAGGGGATGTGCTTTGAATTCTCACCTTTTTTTTGCGTGAGAACCACACCATGCAAAGACTTATTATTTTTATTAGCTTAGCTTCTTGATAATGGACCAATGTCAAAATGGTAAGGAAAGCTCAAGAAGAAAACATCCAAGCACCTAAGAGAATGGCCAACACAAATTCATCAAGTCCCCTTGAAGTCACACCCTTTTCAATCCTTGAGTCCTTCCTTAGTTTGAGAAATGCCCAATCACCAATTCATTGATAGTTCTATTATTTTTTTGAAGAAAGGGATTGTATAGTTCCAAGCCAAGAGAGACCATAGAAATTCATGGATGCATGGATGATGTGAACTCATTGCCGGTTATATCTAAAGAACCATACCTTAGTATCAACATTATAGCTTAAAGGTAAAAAGCAAACATTAGTAACCAATAAAATATAGTTCATACCATCATCAGGAGCACTTATTAGGTGATGAACCTAACAAAATAAGTACACACACACACAAATAAAATAAAAAGTAGGAACGATGTTGCAAAACAAAAACAAGAAAATTTAAAGAAATTTGTAAAACAAAAATGTGTAAAACAAAAACTTAAATAGGAACTGAGGGCCTTGATTGATCAGCATAGGTGGCCATCTCCCCCATGACTAAGTTGGAAGGGAGAGATCTGAAATAATGAGTGAGGTCATCCTCTCTTAGAGGTATTATGTGCACCGGATTTTCTAAGTTCATGGAAGGGTTTAGTTTGTTGCACATTGACCAGTAATCTCTTATCAGGGCTTTCAGGTTTGTATATGGTCATGGCTCCTGAGGGGAAGGTTGTGTGAATAATGTAAGACCCTTCCCACAATGTTTAAAATTTCATGCGTTGTGGTACATGGGTGGGATTCTAGTAGAGGACCTTATCTCCTGGTTGATACTTAACCTTTCGAAATTTGAAGTGATGACATTGCTTGTTATGTGCCTTGTGCAACTCATTTAATGACAGGGAAACCAATCAATTTTCCTCTATCATGTTTAGAGTTGCCAATCTTTGTCTTTGTGCTAGATCAAGGTCAAGGTGGGGGTCACATGCTATGGATAGTGTACGGAGCTCGGTTTGAATTGGAAGCTTTGGAAGTTTTCCGTATACTAACTTGTAGGGAGAATAGCCTATAGGGAGTTTCCAAGTGGAGCAATATGCTTAGAGAGCACCATTCAGTTTAGTGCTCCAATCTCGCCTATATTTGCTAATTGTCCTTACCAATATTTTAATGATCTCCTTGTTAGTGACCTCGGCTTGGCCATTAGCTTGGAGGTGATAAGGTGTAGTCAATTTATGTTCAACCCCTAAGCATTGCATCAATTTTCGAAAGGTTGCACCCATGAAGTGTGTTCCATTATCCAAGATAAGTGCACGTGGCACACTAAACCTATTTATGACTTGTTGTTACACAAATCGTGCAGTTGTAGATGATGTATAGTCTATAATAGCAACTTCTTCAATCCATTTTTTTAGATAGTCCGCAACAACAATGATGTAAGCTTTTCCATTAGACATTGGTGTAATGGCCCCCATAAAGTCTATTCCCCAAATGTTGAAGGGTTCTAAAGGTCGAATCCATTGTTGCAAATCCTCCATTCTAGCAGTCATTCCACCATCATGTTGACAGTGCTCACAGGATTGGACAAATTGATGGCCATCCCAAAATAATGTTGGCCAGTAATATCCTGCAAGTAGGATCTTAATAGTCGTTCATCTCCCTACATAGTGATCCCCACAAAGGCCCTCATGAGCATCTTGGAGAACTCTTAGTTGGTCCACATCAGGCACACACCATCAAACCAAGTCATCAGGATAGAGTTTGTAAAGTTATCTATTGATCTCCATGAAGTACTTAGCTCTATGAAGAAACTGTTGTTTCTTCCTAAAGTCCAACTTCTGTGGTGTTTTTCGGGAAAGGAGATAGGTGAGAATGCTACAATACCAATTTCTTTCCATGGGTTGGTCATTCCCTACACTGGCAAAGAGTGCTTCATCAGGAAAATGATCAAATATGACATATTCATCCTCTTTGCTATCCCATTACAACTAAGATAAATGATCTACAACTATGTTCTCGGTTCCCTTTCGATCAATCATCGTTAGATCGAACTCCTGTAGGATTACCAGCCATCGTATAATATGAGGGAAAACCGTTGGCTTGTTCATGAGGAACCTGATTGCACTATGATCCGTATGGATGAACACTTTGTAACCTAACACATAGTGCCTAAACTTATCTAGTACAAACACTACAACCATTAATTATTTTTCCGTAGTTGTGTAGTTAAGTTGTGCATTGGCGATACTCCTACTTGCATAGTGGATGTAGTAAGGATGTTTTTGGTCATCTAACTATGTAAGTACGGCTCTCAAGGCATAATTGGATGCATCGGTCATTATATGGAATGGTCTAGACCAATCAGGGGCTTGTAGAATGGGAGTTTCTACAAGCGTTTGTTTCAGAGTTTGGAATGCTCATTCACATTCCTTGGTCCATTTGAATGGTGTATCCTTCTTCATTAGTTCTACCAATGGTTTGGCGATCTTGGGGAAGTTCTCAATGAATCTCCTATAGTAGCCAGTCTGTCCAAGGAATGACCGAATGTCTTTCATAGTTTCTAGTTGTTGGGTGATTCCTTGGATGACCCTAACTTTTTCTGGGTCTACCTCTATTCCTGAATGTGAAATCTTATGCCCAAGTACTATGCCCTCTTGGACCATCAGATGGCTTTTTTGCCAATTGAGCCTTAAGTTGGTTTCTACGAATCTTTTTAGCACTTGCTCTAATCGGTCCAAGGCTTGATCAAAGCTTGTTCCTTAAGTGGAGAAGTCATCCATAAAGACTTCTACTCTGTTTCCTATCTGCTATTGGAATATGCTTAGAACTGGGCATTGAAACGTGGCAAGAGCATTGCATAAGCCAAATGGAATTTTTTTATATGCAAATGTTTCCCAAGGACTAGTGAACGTTATCTTAGCTTGATCTTCTGAGGCTATTCGTATTTGGTTGTATCCACTATAGCCATCTAGAAAACTATAATAGCGATTCCCTACTATGGTGTCTAAGACTTGGTCAATGAATGACAATGGGAAGTGATCCTTGAATGTTTCCATGTTTAGTAGCCTAAAATCTATACACAGCCTCCATTTGCCTCACTTTTTAAGAAAGATCACTAGAGGGCTAACCCATTCACTATCAGCAATGGGATATATGAACCCAACCTTAAGAAGTTGTTCTTTTCTTCTTTTACTATTTTCTTCGATTTTGGGTTCAATTGCCTTTGCAGTTGTTTTTGAGGTTTCATGGAGAGGTCCGTGTAAATCCTATGTTTTCATATCCTAGGATCTATTCCAGTTAACCCAGGGTATGACTAGGCAAAGGTTTTGACCACTTTTTTATCACCTTCACCAGTATTTCTTTTTGTTTGGGAACAAGTCTTGTGTTGATGATCACCGATTTTCCATTTTCGAGGGTCATATACTCCAAACCGGTGGGCAATGGTTTCAAATCGAGGGGCTCTTGTTTAAATCTCTTAGGAATTTTCAAATTCCTCTAGTTGATGTTTTCAAGGTTAAGGCTTGGAAGTTGGCAACAGACTTACTCCAGTGTATCTATGCTTTCAATGTAAGCACTAGTTATTCCCTCAGTTAGTTCCATGCATGTTAGTGAGTTGCTCTCTTGATCAACCATCAACCATTGGGTGTCTTCTTGTCATGTGGCTACTGCATATAGAAACTTTTGTATATTAATGTCTTGTGCACACTGATTGCATGCAGGCAATGCTAAACTTTGCATAACCCATGATTTCTGTACACAATGGCACCCCATGTAACACTGTATGTGATGCATGGAACTTTATTCTTCTTGATCTTTCCAAAAGTATTTTTCTTGGATATTTTCAAGGAAAGATCATGGATTCCTAGAAGTGCATCTATATTACTTATCCATGCTCTTCCCATTATTATTGGGAAGTCCCCCTTATCATTTTTTACTTTTATCACTAGGAAATCAGTTGGATACGATCGCCTACATACAATGTTAACGATGTCCTCCACTAGTCCCAAGGGAATAGTGATGGATTGGTCAGCCAGCTTAAGTTGAATGTTACTCTTCCTTAAGGGAGGCAAGTTCCAGGCTTTATACATCTCTTGTGATATTAGGTTGACTCCGAAACCTAAGTCCAATAGAGCTTTACATGGTTCATTCCCAGCGACTTGGAGATAGATTAGGGGACTTTCAGGATTAGAGAATTTCCTAGGAAGGTGGCCCACCTTAATCTAGTCAATAATGACATGTGTTAACATAACTATGTGTGTTAAGCTCGATTTTTTGGTTGAAGGAGGACCCAAAGCCTTACTTGATAGGGAGGTGTTTAGGTGTTCAACCGCTTGTGATAGTGAGGGCTTGGTTGGATTGTTGCTTCTAAAGAAAGATCTTTTCTGCATAAGGGTGTCAAAACCAACTACAAGTTGAGGATTCATAACCCTCGTGAAATTGGGTTGCTGTGGTCGAGTGGGGAGTATCCCTTGCATTGTTGGAGTGGGTGGTAGTGGAGCTATAGGTGTGAGAGTCACGGATGGGTTCGGAGGATGGTATGTTTGTGGGTTGTCTCCCCCAAGAGAAGGAGTCTTATAATACTCCCAAACTTGGTAGTGACGTTGTGGGGTCACATGAACAATAGAGTCATTACGGGAGATTGGCTACTACACGTAATAGCGATATGGATTCGATTGTTGGTAAGGGATAAGGTAACCGTCAGGGTGCTTGTTGTTTGTTATGTTGTGGGTTGAGTGCATACACCCCAGACTCTTGTAGGTGTGAGATTACTGGGCAACATCCCTTAGGATGGTCATATTGGCATATCTCACATCCACCATCATTGTCTGTATCAAAATCCAAAACCTCTTCTGTGATGGCCATTTTATCCCTACCTTTATTGCATGCATGGTCCAAGTCCCTCTTTTTCCTTTTATCATAGTCACTACTTCGCTCCTTAGACTCCTCTACAATTTTAAGAACAGTTTCAAATCTACTATCCAAGGAGTCCCACATTTGGTCTAACTTTGTCAACACTTTTGTTGTTAATGTTTAGAGCAACAAGGTTTTCCTATTCACCATCTCTTCAAGTGGTGATTCTTCCTCCTCCTCACAGAATCTTACTCCCATTTTTCGGAGGGAAGGATCGTGGTTGTATTCTTCCGCACTTTCTCTCTTACGTAGCTCCCCTTCTTCCTTAGTTACTTGCTCCAAAAATTTATGAACTTGATGGGACCTAAGCTCTGATAATATCCCTTGGACATATGTTCCAAGGGTTCTCCTAGTTTCGTGCCTAAGCCCATCTACAAGATGGCGTAGTTGATCCTACTGTGCACAACCATGGCATCGGCAACGATGTAAAAGTACGTAATAGTAGCCCATGGTAGCATCCAAGGGTTCGTGATTTTCCTACTTCCATCCTTGGATTTTCTTTCATAGGTTGGACACTCAAGAGTACGTTTGATATTTATCATTAAACAGTTCTAGCATCGTACTCCACCTTCAAATGGATTCCGGTTCTAAGGACCAGTACCAACTTTCCGCTTCTTTCATTAGTGTCCTTGGGAACAACTTTAATTTTTGCCACTCGTTCTCAATCCTCTACAAGGCACATGCACCGTGAAATGCCTAGAAGTGGTTTTGAGGATCAGCATTGTATCCCCCCTCAAATCATGGGATGTTATTCATGGTTAGTCTCTTGATCCTGCTATCTTTTTGATGCCTTGTGGGTATTCTTACGGCCTCCGTGATGTCTAACATGCTTCAGGTTGCAAGTAGAAGTTTTTCGTGGTCATTTCAATTGTAGCGTCTGTGATTTCTACGTGGTTCCCTACTTTCCCTTCTTCTATGTCGTGATTCTCTAGAATGCACTAGTCCTCGTTCTCGACTCTGTCATTGAGGTCTCTCATTTTGTTTACCCTTCTCCTCACAGTTAGGTTCCTTATGACAACATCTTGATATAGAAGGAGAGGATGAATGTGACGATGAAGGTGAAGAGAAAGGAGAACCATCACCATAACGATGTTTCCTACCTTCTCTTCAGTGGTCTCATCCTTGATCGTGATTATGATCAAACTGCCCATCCTCATCATGTGTTTGTGTTCCCTCGTTAAACACTTGGTGTTCGTGGGGATCAGAACCAGGGTTGTGAATCATAGAGTGAAGGTTTTGATACACCACCTCCTCACTATCGTTAGGAGGGGGAACATCATTTTGTGGAGAACCTATTGAAATAGGTTCACCACCCTTAATTTCACTTAAGATAGGTGGAGCGTTATGGGGTCCTTTGCCCTTCAACGATGTATAGTATCTCTCCTGTCGCAAGTCCCTTTGACGTTGCACTTTTGTGGGATGGTAGTCCCTTGTGTCATAATTGCATG
>MNCI01029043.1:344592-375274 GCA_015680685.1 Gnetum montanum | reverse complement strand
TTGCTTTGCAGAGAAGGTTTTGCTTATTCTTTAACTTTCTACCTTTATAAATATAAATAGGCATCCACAATCATACATCAAAGTACTAACTATGACTAGATAGATGTGTTACTCCATTATTTATGGATGGAATTGATCCATGTGTTACGCCTTTGTTCATGGATGGAATGGATCCCTTGTTTAGGAATGGAATGGATCCCATGGTTGAGGATGAAGCTACAATGATGAATAGACATCACCCGTTTGTAGTACCCACCACCCATGTCCTCCCCTTTTATTTTCTTGCATCACCCTTGTATTCTATAGCACGGTACACTAGATGATAGATAATTAGCATTGCCCATCTGGAAGTCCCCTCATGAACTTGTCTAAAATTATCCAATGCTAACTATAATAAATAACTCATAAGACCAATAATTACTGATTCCAATGTTAGTTTGGAATGAGCGTACACCTTGGGTTTTCTTTTTTATTTGTCATATGCTTGTATTGAAAGTGGCCAAACTTAGGGCTTCTTAAATTTGATCACCTTAGTGAATAAGGATAGATTTTCTCATTCATTGACTCTTTTATTTAGTGAGACAAGCATTGATGTTTCTTGAAAGAGATAATACATCCAAATCAAGACACATTATCAATGTTTTTCAAATACTAATTGTTTTTATATGAAAGAAATAAAGATAGACAAACATGCCTTGTGTCAAAGTAAATCATGTGAATATCATAATTCACAATTTTCTATTACTCTTAAGAGGAATTTCTATTTACAATTTTGTATTACTCTGAAGAGCAATGTCATCACTTATATATTAAAGAATACAAGTATTCTTCTTAGTTTAATTGATGTGTTGGTAACTTTATTCAAAAAAGTTTATATTGCACACATATCTAGTTACTTAAGGTTTGTAGAAGATAATAAGGAAAAATGCATGAATAAAGATAATTAAAAATACATGAATTATTCTAAATATGTAAAACAAAATACATAAATGAATTATAATTATAGTGGAAAATTTTCTAAGTCAAAATACATTTGAATGTGGACATAATGAGTGAAAAAGAGGTTAAGTTTTTCCTCATTCCCTAATCTTCTTGGGATTTCCATGGTAATGACATTTTTTAGTTAAAATGCTCACTATTTTAGCTATATATTTATAATATATATCTATTATTTGGCTGAGAAAATATTTTTTTCTTCCAATCAATGAGATCCTAGAATTGATTTTCATATTAATGAAAAAAAATTAAAATTGGTATTAAATAATTTGTTGAGATTGAAATTGTGTGTTGGTAATTAGCTAAGCCATTACCTTGTCATAATGACTCTTGTGAAAAATTTTATCTTTTGACCCATTATCATGATAATAATCATTTATTTTTCATATCAAAGTTTAGCCAACTAGTAATTGGCCTCTTAACCAAAAGGATCATTTTACTTTGAATTAGATTTACAAATAAAGATAAATCAAAAGGACTGAAGATTAATAAAATAGAGATTTAGAGAAGAACCTTAAGAATTAAAAGGTTAATAGTAAAATAGAATACATTGTAATTTTAGTGGAGTTAAGATGTTTAGACTTGGTTTTATAAATAGATGACAATATTAACAATGATGTTATAAATAAAATTAAAGTAAAATAAATGAAATGACAAGAAATTAGTGGTATGTTTTATAATAAATAAAATACAATGAAGCTTTATTACATTCAAAGACCCATAGGATCCATTGGACAGATAGTACACTCTCAAGAAAAATAAAGATAGACTATAAAAATTGACCAAGCATTAATGGGGGCATTAAAAACAAATTATACTGGCTCTTTTGCTATAACATTATCATGCTATCTCAAATGGGTAGCCATAGTAAAAGAAAGAAATATATGTAACTCATCTTCAGGGGCTCTTGATATACACAAACTACAAATGAACTATTCTCTAGGGAGTTGAATCCATCTTCTACTTTCAATTCTAATATGATGAGAACTTAAGCAAAGCTTGTTGATAGTATTCCAATACTTAATGGAAATAGTAGTTGAGAGATAATGAGCTTCCGCATCTAGTTTATTAGATCTAATGTGGTGTAAATAAAATTTCCTCTTTCCTTCCTCATTAGTCTACATTTGTGTTAAAGACTTTTGCTTGACTACTTAGTGAATATGCTTAGGATTTTGTTGCATGTCCTTCCAAGATATATTCTAATTTCTGAACCATTACATCTCCTAAAAATACCAATCACAGTCTCATGAATCCTCAAAAATTGATTTAGAGAATTTATCTTGGCTTGAGATATGCAAGCTATGAGTGTATGTAATGAATTGGAACAAGGCTTCTACTTCTAAAGGTAATATATCACATTCACATAATAACATTGAGTAAGGTTTTTGCATCTTCACCTTTAACTCACCAAGAAGAAGAGTTTTTTGCATTATTTCAATATCTTTTCAAAGTTTAGCATTGAATCTAGTTTCCCAAACAACACATCCATACAATATGGTAGGATAGATGATGGTTTGAAAATTTTATTTTCTAACCTTCCAAGCCCATAGGCCTAAATTCTTGCACTTGTTTTTGAAAACATATAGAGCCTTGAAACCTCTTCCTATTTTTTCTTTGATGCACTTTCCCCACATGTAATAGTTCATATAAATAAGATCCAAATGTTTAAAAGAATATACTATTTGCACATTTGTACCTCCAAAATCAAAGTTATAACAATTATTTCTTGTACTATAGATCATCAATTTGGTTTTATCTACATTCACTTGAAGACCAAATGAACAGTAGTAATTTTCTAAAATTCGGAACATATTTTTTATACCTTCTATAGTGGTGGAAATCAAGGTAGCATCAGCTATATATAAAAGAATATTGAAAGGAAAATTCTATAAAACTATTATTAGACTTACAATAATATATTATACAAAATGTTGGCCAATCAAAAATTGAAAATATGTAAATATGATAGAAATGAAAATGCTAAGGTAGATGTTGGGTGTTACTAGAAAATATATGATTAATAATTTAATAATTTTCTTATTATAGGAATTTTGGGTTTACTACTCATGAATGAAAAGATAAAGGAAAGGTATATCAAATTATTTGCTCATATGCACAAAGGATAAGAAACTAACCTTTTAAAACTTGTTACCTCTTAGAAGATGTGTTAATTTAAGTAGAGAGAGTAATAAAAAGGAACATTGAAACATGCTTAGCATGTAAGAATAAAGAAAAATATAGAGATAAGGCTATAACAAATATAAAGATGAAGATGATACTTTTGTATTATTATTTCTATATATTTAAATGATATTTAATTATGCTATATGGAAAACTTGAACATGTTATTATTTTATGAGGGTAAAGCCTTCTCAAGATAAGCTAGTTGATGGTCACATTTTGAAAGAGTTGGAAGAATTGTAAGAGAGAGGGCAAAAGGAGGCTGATGAATTAGTTGAAAAGATACAGGAGATGTGAAGTTTGATGCTAGAGGTTGATGGTGTGATCCTATATCATTTATCTATTATTAAGCAAGTGAGAATGATTTGAGAATTGAATTTGGGTACCCAATACAAACTTGTACTATCCTAAAGTTTTGTGATGAGATATCATTTTGAGTGAATGGGGGATGTTATTAATGATTCAGAATTTGTAATGGGTGAGCTTTATAGTAAGATGGTGAAGGTGAAGATTGAATTGGAAAGTTAGCATAATGAGAATGAAAATTTAAGGAAATAGTTGGTATTGAATTAGGGTTATGTTTGTTAGCCCTAAAGTTCTAGGCCAAGAAACCAAAGGTTTACAAGGGAGATCAAGATGACAAAATCATTGATGTTGTCCTCTATAAGATGAAAGAGTTCTTGGAAATGTACAAGTACATTAAAAAAAATCAAGTTTTCATTTGATGAGTGGCAAGTATCTTCTACCCCCAATCATACAAATCATTAGCAATCACCAACAATCTAGTAGAACTCAATAGACTTAGTGACCTAAGTTGCCAATATTCCTAAATAGCAAAGCATGTAGTTACATATTGTTATCTTTCCAATTCACACTCATATTTAATTGTGCATATGGTGAAGTGTGAATGAGGCATAAGATGTTTATTTTAATAATTTTTTAATTATATTTTTCTCTTAATTTCTTACTAATGAAATGAAACTTTTATGATTTAATTAATTAACTAATTCTTAAATTAACTATCCCAAGGTTGAGTAACCATTCCCACTTTCCATACATATTCTGAACTGATATTAACATTGTTGGGTTACCAAGTGTATACTATTGGGTGTACCAAGTATCCACTACTAGGATTACCAAGTGTTAATACATTATGCTTGAAGTGGTCATACTCACATGCTTATAATTAACTGCATTAATTGCTTAAATGTAGAAAAGTAATTTCCATGTAAAATAAAGTATTAAAAAGTAACGATAAACTAGTCTAAGTGCTGTAATGAATGTAGGAAATCTCAATTTTATTACTAATCATGACAATGTGTTTAGGTACATGAGAACTAGAATAAAATTTTGTATAATCTCATAAATCCATATTGTAGGCACTCAAGGGAAAAATATTGTAACTCTCAAAGGAAGAAACTACAAGAGTTTAGCTAAGACTAAGATTGAAATGTACCATAAATGTAAAGGGTATGTGCATTTATATAGGAAATGACTACATTAGTGTCAATGTACCTACATCAACACATCCTAGCATGCATCAATGAGGATACATCGATGAGGATGCATTGAATGGCATGTGTCGATGCATCCTATGTGATTATTGTTCATCATAATCCCACAACTATCTAAAAAATCATCCTTGAGAGAACAAAATTAGGATTAAATTTCTTACAAAATTTGGAAGAGTATGGAATTTATTGATAGATAAATATAATAAATAAATCTAACTAACTCTAAGTACTTGATTGTATAATTTTTACAAAAAAGATAAGTGTCCTTTCAATAAAATTGCATACTTAGATAAAACTGCAACAAGTGCCTATTGGATGATAGGATATGACATGAATTCTCAGACTATACTTAGCAATGAAGGCTCCTATGGTTTAGAGGGTCCTTTATCATGTCCTAGTACTACAAGAGGCTAAGGCTACTTGTTGTTATCACCATTGTAGCCAAAAGCTTGAAAGCATCCTAAACTGCTTTCATTTTTTCTTCCTTGCTTTGTGGGTCATACATGGTCTAAGCAGCTTCACTGATATAGGCCAATGCAAAGATGTTCCATTGGCTTTCCATTGAAGGAAATAATTGCTTCTTGTTAATAAACTAGGTTGCAAAGGTCTTATGTTCAATGTTAAACATCTTCATAAGGTCCTATAGCTCATGGTAGTTATTCATTCTTCTTGTCAGGTTCTCAACAATAGATCATTGGTCTATGAATTTGCTCTTGAGAACTTCAAGATCCACATGAGTTATCTCCAATTTTTACTTTATTTCTTTTTAGAACTTTAATTTTTCCTCATAGAGAAGATAGGAATTGGCAACATGTTTTTCCAAGTCTATTCTTGGCCTCCCTACCATTAACATTGCCAAGTTTTTATTATGTTGGTTGGTAAGCTTCATGTATTCCATCATCTCATTAATCTGTAGCTCCTTTAGATGGATTTCTACTTGTTGTATGCATTCAATCCATCAAAGATGGGCTTCCATATGTCATCATATTGCTAAAGTTGTTAGAGAGCTTTGTTCATCTTCATCTTTGCCAATTGTGTCTCTTTTCCATTGACCTCCTTGATTAGCCTGACCTAGTCATTAGAATGATTTTTAACTCTTTCAAACTTCAAGGCCTCATTATTCTAGGTGGCTACTTCAATTGCAGTCTTCTAGCAAAAAGCGAAAACCTCCTCCATCTAGAGATTTTAGTTTTCCATTGCCAACCTCCTCAGATCTAGGTTCACCTTCGTAAGTTGCTTCTAGTGTTGACATATGAACTCAATCATTTGGTCCTTCTATTTCTTAGCATTTTTTAGGTGGTGGTTATTCTTGATAAGGACCAAGTTCTCTTTGTGAATCTATGATAGGTCCTTATTAGTGATGTTGGCCATGGCCTCTGACATGGACACATCAAAGATCATCATCTTTTTTGCATTCTAAATTACCTAGAGATTTTATTAAAACTATTGGAAAGCTTCATATTGAGTGAGCTTTGGCCTAAGAATGGTAGGGTTAGAGAGATCAGCTTGTAACTCAAAAACTTTGTTGGCCAACTACTAATTAACTGTAGTGGCCTCCTCAAGTTATGCATTGGTGAGTAGTAGCTTATCCCTTTTCTCAAGAAACTATAACTAGTTTATTTTATAATCATATGGGAGATTATAGATCTCTAAAAGTGGTTTCCTATCTACAAGTAGTCTTTCCAATATCTTCTCATGTTGGATAGTGTTTATCTAATCACTTCCTACTCCTGCAAATGCATGGATGTTTACCATGGTAGCAATGTTAGGTACTATTAGCATAGGATAATTGAAGGCTTTAGCAATCCTATCAACCATCACCTCCACTGGTATCTCCTGATTCTTATGTGGCATGACCAAGATTGTTGTTCCCTCATCTTCCTCCAACATGATTGAGAAAGACGTAGCATTTCTTAAATGAACACTGTGACTTCCCTAGTACTTAGATTAGGCTTGATGGATACTTGGTTCCTATGTGTGGAGAAGAATGGGGCTATTTAACTATTCAACCAACTTATGGTTCTTATGATCTCACTAAGATCGCTCATAACTTGTTCGTAAATAGAGGGCTCCCTAGTACCTGTAGATCCTTACTATTATTGCATCAACTACTTCCAAAGTTTTTTTGAGTCTTTCAACAACTATGATCATTTTTGGTGTAGTCTTTGGGGCTACAAGTAGTGGTGGTAATGGCTACTCCTCTCCTTGTAAAATGGATATCACCTTATACTTCATCATCTCATGTCAAGATGTGGCAAGAGCATGGTGGATCACATCATTCAAGTAGTGTGCTATTCCTTCCCTTTTACATAACTTACAAATGAGACATGGAATGAAGGGTTCCTTCCTTTCCTTTTCATTTTCCTTGAAGCAATTATTAATCTCTAGGAAAATGAGTTGGGGAAGATTGACAATGAATTTTTTGCTTAGATCAGTGCATGCTTGTGTAGATAAAGTGATCACTTTATTGGGCCTCACCATAAGCTTAGGGTGATAGTCCACAATTTTAAAGTACATCTTTTTCACCTTTGTGAGGGCATCATATTCTTTGTAGTCCACCCCATAGCACTATCGTACCCACTCCTCCTTCACTTCTAGATTTTCCTACATAGAAATTTCCACCAATTTTGGCTCTATGTTGGGTAAATTGAGGGCCTCTGGTATAGCTTTTTTATAGTAGGAGATGATGTCTTTTATTTTCACTAACATGTCTCTATATTAGTTATTCTAGAATGGGTATGTCTCTCCCATGTATAATTTCCTGTTGTTAGAGAGAATGGGCCATAAGGGAGACCCCTATAGTTATGTTTAGACCTCCTCTAGTGCAAGCTTTAAGAAAGGTACAAAGTTCAACTCTTGAAGGGTAAAACTTTGGATCTCCTTAGTTTTGATATGTTCCAAATAGGCGTCTATGAGGGTGACTTCCAAGCTAGGCCTTGGCCTATGAGCCTTGTCTTATCTAGATTAGCATGTCTTTGTGTATTTTTGAACTTAGAGGGATGGGGGGGAGGGGGGGGGGGGGGGGGTAAGTTTCCCAATTTTCAATCCTTTAACACAACAACACAGTAATTTTAACATGGTTCCTCAACTTGGGTAGTCCACACTTGAAGGGTAGTTTGCAAGCATACCTTCAAACTTTATTCCTTCCAAATTGTGGTTTGAAGGGTCCACATCCTATATAAACATCAAGCCCTACTCAAAAGTGTTGTGCTGCAATGCCAACCACTCAACCCCAGCAGGTCCTGTCAAGCTTGGAATGAGGGTTCTAGGCTTCCACAACCTTTACAATCTTGAGCTCCACTCAGGAGTGTTGTGCCATAACATCAAACATACAATCCCCCAAGATCCCAACAAGCTTAATTAAGATGCCTTCTTGCAAGAAGTACATCAACCAATAGGGTAACAAGGGAGAGAAACAATTACAAGGGATGAATGCAACTTAGTTTGCTGATCCTTGTACTTTGAGGCACAACACACTTTACAATGCACAAATGATGATACAATGAAGAGAAACAAAGATCACAATGATTGTACAATGATTACATATAAGATTTCATATTTTTCAATGCATATGATGTCTTCTTATTAATGTTGTGTTTTAAAATTCATCATGGAACTTGTGCAATGACTAGCCAATGATCACTAATGGTCATGAAAGATGTCTTCTTCATGCTTGAGACATCTTTTTACATTTTCTCTCTATTCTGGAAAGACATATTTGTTTGGGAAAGACCTCTTTCTAAAATCTCCATTCTAGGAAGATGTCTTTGTCTGAGGGAAGACATCTTTTTGAAACTAGCTTGCATTCTATGAAGATGTCTTTGCTTGATTGAAGACCTCTTTGCCTAAGGAAAGACATCTACTATTTCTTGAAGACGTCTTTGCCCATGCATCCTCCAATTCTACCAAGATGTCTACTATTTCTTAGAGATGTTTTTATTCAACCTTTCTTTTCATGATGAATTCCAAAATATTTTTACACGTAATTTAGAAGAAGTTCATCATGTTCATTTTCATAGTAAAACTTAATTTTGAAACTTTTATGGAGTCTTCACTTGCAAAAGTCCATGTGTAACTACAAACCTCTCCATTATGACCCACCATTTTAAGCAGCGGTGAATGGTAATTGGGAGAATTCTATCAATTTTGGAAGAATAAATAGGATTATGCCACCATGAGAGTTGAGGGGGTTACAATGTCATACTCTATAAAAGCAATAGCAAAGGCACTGAACTACCAAATGTCAAAGCCAATATAGCCTAGATATCTACAAGGTCTAACATAGATGTAAGGAATCTATGATTGTAGAGAGCATATAGAAGAATTAAGAAATAATATAGCAAATTATCCACTATTGAGAAAATATATTTTAAAATTGGAACATACCATATATTCCTAACAAAAATCCTTAATTGAATTTCCACCTATGTTATGAAAGGAAGTGTTAATTTGATGGGAAAATTCTAAGCCAACATTACTTATTTTCTATTTTTTGAGATATAGAGAAGATTCAAGAAGAAGAAGATAGGGAAACCCACTTTGTCAATCCCTTGTCTCATCATGAGATTGTGCTGGCAAGCTAGAATTTTTGGCTACACCAATGATGTTCTTCACAAAGCCTAAAATGCCTCATATGCTAAAATTTCTAAGCTAGTGCCACCAAAAAGGGATTAAGTTGAGAAACAAATAGGTACTAAGGCTATGGTAGGATCTACACTAGTGGCAAACATTCTAGTTAAAAGAAAAAAAATAATCAGGGTCTAATGGATTGACTCTAATTACAGATAAGCCAAGACAAAGTTCTCCATCCTCACAACCAAACTATAGATCTTTAATGAGCCATTTTACACTATGTAGAAAAATCAATAGGTTGGGATAGTAGGGAAGTCTTGAGTATGTATAAAGTCAGTGATAATCTCATATACCTACCATGTCAATAGGACTTGTAAGTGGTCAAGTATCTTTGCGAGTAGGAGAGGATGAAGATTGGGCATAGTAGATCTTAGGAAACACTACATCCTTCTAAGTAGTGGTAGAAACAAGAGAGTGAGCCATAGTGGTGGTAATGTAACATCAAGATGTAGTAGGAGAAGCATAATTCATAACAAATTACATCAAAGAAACCTTTAATATTCCCATTGTACCATTGGTTGATATTACTAAAGCAACACCAAAATTGCATGTTGTAGCCTTTGTAATCCCCATTCCATAAAACTCAAGGCTAAACTTCATTGTAAATATGAAGGTTGCAACCCATGAGGTGCAATCTCACATAGTTTATACTTTTGGGGTAGAAAAATGCCTCATAAGTGGTCATAGCCTCATTCCCCAAGTGAAAATGGTCATTTACTTCATCCATCTTAAGCTATTGTACCCTAAACCCTAAACCCTAAATCCCATAAACCCAAATGTCAAGATCATGAAAGGGTTCCACATTTTTGCATTTTTTAGGCATTTTTGAATTTGAGAGCTTTGACCACACATAGAGATTCTTAAATCCCTAGCCTAGAACCCATAGCCATTGTTACCCTTGTTATTCCCCCTTTGAGATTTGTAAGATTTTGGCATCAACGTTGAGTAGCTAGGAACCAAAAATCCCAACATTGTCCACTTTTTTGGTCCAAATCCCTCACACCTCTCATCACCCTGCATAAAAAAATGCTATAGATATGGTGTAAAAGAAGCAAATATTCAAAATCATTAGGAGTGGTAGAACCTCCAAATTATGGAGCTAATTGTAGCAGTTTCAATAGACTCTGAACCCCTACTGAAGTGAACCCTCTTGCTATCATAGGCCATCTTGTACACATTATCATACCTTCTTTATTTTTTCTAAAATAAAGTTTATAGTTCCATTTGTCTGCAAGTTTTATTCATCTATTTCATTTTGGCATAATTTATCCTCTAGATTTCTATTTTTCATTTTCATTTTCATATCTTATTTTGCCCTTCTTAAGTATTTAGGTGATCTACTAAACCATTCAAGGCACCTCAAATCATATCTTTCATGTAGGTCCTTGGGATCTAGGGTCAAAGCTCTTTTGCTAGAATTTTTGGTTTCTCTAACAATTGAGATTTTTGATCATTATAGTTTTTTAGTGCTAGAAGGAGAGCCTCTACCCAAATTCTGCATTCAAACTTGTTGCTTGTGTATCATTGTTGCCTAAAACTAAAACATTTTAAAATCTTTAAAATATTTTATGCATGTTTTATTAATCCATTTTTGACTTCCAAAACCAATGTTGCAATCCATCCTCCTCTGCCATTATAGCCCAACATGAGAGTTGTAGGTGTTTAGCTTTTTGGAATTTTCACAATAGTTGCTATGAATTCTAAGGCCAACATTAGTTTTTTGTAACAACATTTACCCCCTCTTGCTACCAAATGTTATAGTGAGGCCAATGTTGTTGGTTTCATCACCTAAATCCTCATCCCCCTTGCTATGAAACTTTTTCTAGCAAAAGCAATGTTGGTAGCTTGCCAAAGCCATTTTTGTGGAAATTCAAAGTTTCCACTTTACCTTTCTTAAGGTAAACCTCCATTCCCAATGTTGCTAAGAAAGGTGTAAGCTTTTTTCATCTAATCCCCTTTATTTATCCTTTTCTTCTCAGCATTGGTGTGGTTGCCAATTCAGTGTGGTTTGGGTTTGATACCCACTATTTTCCTTTTTAGTAAAAGGGGTATACCCCCTTCAACAACTACTTACTATTTATAGCATGCAACATATTTTCACCCATTTTAACTTTCTTTACCATGATTGAAAATTCCATTTGCTAGTTTTTTTGTCAAACATCATTCTTCTATAACCTTGTTGAGAAATTTTAAGCATTTTAATCATGTCTTTCAGACAATCATTTGTCCTACCTATCAACTTCACCAACAATGGGTCCAACCAACAAGCTGTGAGGGTATACAACCCCAAAGACCCTACTATGATTGAATGTAGATAGTATTTAAGACTTAGGGAGCATATTCCTAATTTCTTAGTTATAAATGAAGACCATTATAACTTCATATGTGTTAATATTTAGGTTAACATGCTAATTCCTTGCATGGAAGCAGAGGCCAAGAGGGAGTTTGAGATTATATGATGGAAAGGAATATATTCCTTCCTCATATGACCAAATACCCCTCAATGAAACTCATACATAGATATTATCTCAATTAATTAAGATGGATGAAGTAAATGAGAAGGTTAGCTTAGATGAGCAGCAAGAGGAGGAGGATGAGTTCGAGGTAGAATTTGAACATGAAAACATCCTAGGTGGGCTATTTCAATAAGCAACCCTCAAGGCCACATTGCCTACCTCTAATCCTCTTGTCTTCTCCATAGAATAAAAGCCATAATCCTCTACCCCTTCTTACCTAATCATCTTTAGGCCCACACCAGTCATAGCCATGCACCAAACACAATCGATGTTGTAGTCCATCACATTTAACTTTTTCATGTTATTTGCCACCCAACCTAAGTCAATGCAACCATCATTAGTGATGGTCAGCACCACCAACCCTCAACCACCCAAATGGTATCCATCATGGGACCCCAACTAACCTAGGAATCACATACCCCTTTTATCCCATTTGTGTTCTAGATACTAGCATAAACCTTATTTTCTTTATTTGGCCTATCCACTACCATGATGACACAACCTCTCGCTTTGGTGTCACAACCAATAGTGAGGTCCTAGGCCTTCCAACCAATAACACAACCCTTTGTACAAATACCACAATTGACAAAAGGACCCCAAGGCCTAGATCAAGCCTTTCATATGATTCAAGACTTGACTAAGGGATTGAAGATGATCAAGGCCTCTACATTTAAGATTGTTAAGATTATGAACTTTTACTAGGATGATCCCATCAATCCTATGGTCCCACCTCTAACACTTCCTCTTACTATCCCCATCTCTCAATTTATGAAGTACAATGGTGAAGGTGACTCGAATGCTCACCTCATAACCTTCCAATCCAAGTGCTTGTTGTTACAAGTTTGGGAACACATGATCATGAGAATATTTCCTATGCCCCTTATGGGAAAAGTGCTTGATTGGTACCATACCTTGTCAAGAGGATCTATACCCTCTCTTGCAGACTTGATTGTACAATTCATTAACTGCATCAAGTACAACTTGAAGCCTAACACCACCCTTGACCAATTGATGAAGGCCAAGTAGGGACCTCTTGAACTAGTGCATAAGTTCATCGAATGATGGAATAGTTTGCTTAATGAGATACTAAAACCAATAGTCGAAACCCATCTTTTGCCTATATTCAAGGGGATGGTTAATGATTTCATCAAGTGTAGACTATACTACCTTAACCCATAGTCACTAAGTCAAGCCTTCTCTTAGACAAAGAACATTAAGGATGCTGCAGAGGCTAGCCATGACCTTGCCTACATGGCATACAAGAACTAGCATACATGGAGAGATCATAAGAGGGGTAAGTAAAATAATGTGGTTGTGGAAATGATAGCCAAAGAAACCAATATGACTAGTTAGGGACCAAGAAACAATCAACCCAAGGCCCTTGCTAACAACCAAAGCAACCAACCTTCAACATCTAGGGCCATTGCATCGACTACCTCTAGACCTAGTTTTGAGTAAAAGGATAGAACTAAGTACACTAGGCTACCTAGTGAGAATATTCCTACTAATGAAGAATCCATCCATGTTGTGATGGTACCTTCTTCACCTAGGAAGACAAAGTCAACATCGCTAGTGGTTCACAATAGTGAAATCAAAGTTAGTCCCAAAAATGAAGAAGTGACCAAGGCTCATCTTTTCATCATGATATGGGTAGGCTAGTACAAGGTGCATTGGGTGCACGTAGATGATGGGGCTTCCACAAATGTCATCCCATCACCATAGTTGAACATTTAGGCTTGAAGAAAGAAATACAACATATGACAACATGAACTCTAAAGTCCTTTAAAGGATCATAGGTTGTTGTTAAGGGTTCTATCTCCTTAGACTTTGTGGTAGGGGAGAAATTCCCCAAACCTAAAGATTTCTTGGTGGTAAAAAAAAAAACACCAAGATTCAACCTCATCCTAGGAAGACCTTGGTTAGCTCAACTGCAAGTTGTATCTTCACCTATCCACCAAGAGATTCACCTTCCTTATGAGGGAAGTGAAATCATCATTCATGATGATAATGTGGTTCCCTTGACTATTAACGATGTGGATATAGAGTGAGGGTCTAAATTGGAATTTTAGGAAGAAACTCCCAACCACAAATTTAAGAAACCCAAGATAGTAGGGAAAGATGAAAATGAAAATGATGGGTTGAGAGATGTACTATGGGGAGAGCTCCCCTTTAACATCATCAGTGAAGGGAATGCAAAGTACAAGTTTGTGCAAAATAGGCTATATACATTTCCTAATCTATCAAAGATTAGGAGGCATTTGGATAAGTAATGTATACTCTTTATCCTTCCATCCTATGCTCTTGTTATCATGTAACTATATGTACCTATAGCATGTTAGCCTAGATTTCCTTTGGTTTGTTTATGACATTTTGTTTGCTTTATTGTAAAGTTTCTTTTGCATATAGCCTAGGAATTTATCTTTTATTTGCATTTTATTTGGTAAAGCCTTTTCTTTCTCCTTTTTAGCATGATATAAACATCAAAACCTCATAAAAAATTTAAAACTAGAAAACCCATAAAAATTTTAAAACATAAAATATATTTTTCCTTTTAACTAGGGTCTACCATGGCCTAAAACTAGCAACAATGCATAGTCCACCATGGCTTTAAACTGGCAAACTAGTTAAATGACTTGGGCCTACCATGGCCTAAAATTGGCAATAATGTATGATCTGCTATAGCATTAAATTGGCAATATATCTTACTATGGCTTAAAACTAGCAAGCATCTTTTTTTACTTTATTCCCATTTTAGCCTCCAACTATATTGTCTAGCTGTCTTTAACATTATACCCAAGATAGCCAATGTAGCCATTTACAACATTCACACCTTAAAACCATAAAGCCATGATAAAACCATAATTCTAGAACAATATATATCCAAAATTGAAACCAAAACTTAAAATTTAAAATGTTTATAACATAAAGAGTCATAGCCACATGATGTGGTAAAGTGTTCGAATAATAATAAATAATAACCATAAAACATCCATAACAAAGTCTTTGCTAACACTAGCCATCAACATCGACATTAATAAAAATAAACATCATGCTATCAATAATAAGGGAAACTAAAAATGGACAACTGAAGGATGCTAAGGGGCATCTAGAGGAGGGAATGATGGGCCATCCCCACCCTCACCATTGGGGCCATGAATGACTACTAGTGCCTGAAACATAACAACATAAAGTCAATTAGTGACCAATAAAAAACTTATAACTTTAAAAAAACTATAATAAAATAAAAATATATATCGAACCTATAGGGAATTAGGCTTGATGAACTCTAGGGAAAAATGTTGAAGACCAGTCTCTAAACAATGGAGAATTTGGTCTTCTGTCATGTTCACCTAGTCAACATCCCTAAGATTAATACTTGGGAGGAATTTTGTCTCATCAATGCCCATCCATATGAGAATCTCCTACAACACTGTAGCTATAGAAACCTCACCTATAGCCATAGTGACCTAATGAGTAAGATATTTGAGTACCATAAGAGTTCTTTCAAAGAGTTTGTAAGCACTCTCAACATGAATCCTCTTGATGAATAACTCCATTTTGCACCATTTAGTCATCTCCTCCTTAAGTCACTTGAGGTATGCCTCTCGATCAATCTTGTACTATCTTTTATGATCCTTTTTTGCCCATCCCCATTCTAGGACTAGGGCATAATAATCCTTCTAGTCCTTGGCTTTTCAAGAGATGAGATCTAGTTGCATCCATTGCTTTTCCATCTCCCTGGAAAGCACCACCTTATTTTGGATGACATTCTAGTAGAGAGGCCACATGATCTCTTTGGTTCATAAGTTATCCATGTTTACCACTTGGGCTTCCACAAAGGCCTTGTTATCATAGAGATCCCTTATCATCTCCACTTGTGATTGGTTCTCCTTCCTCAAGGCCACAACTTGCTCCCATAGGGATTCATTGGACCTTTGGAATTCCCATGAATTTTTTGCACATGAAACTGCAAGATCAATGGAAATTTTGTATAACTTTAGTGATACATTTTAGACATTGGAGGAAAGGTTTTTCAAAGAGTCAAACTTCATGTTAGGGTCTGGGTACCATGCTATTGATGGCATTGTAAAAAATTCATAACCATAAATAGAATCATAAGCATAATCCACAACCTAAGATAACCATAACATAAATACAACCTATAACCAAATATACCTCTACAACATAGCAAAATGACTAACGCAAGAAAGGCATAGTTCTTACTGATCTCGAGTGCAACCTATTGCAATCGATTGATGATGTCCTTGGCCACTTCATTCATGAACTCCATCTCTTCTAGGACCTCTACCAATGGTTTCACATGAAACATAGGTATAGAGGCCTTTGCTTGTGCTCAGGAACTACAACAAGCATAACAATCATCAAATGGTTAGAAGAAAAAACCAAACATAAAATCATAAGCTATAACAAGAAGCATTAAGATGTGTATGTACCTAGCTTCTCTTTCTTCTTTGGGATGATGATAGATGGTTCACTTGGCAAAGGTCCACCAAACAAGATGTCCAAGTCATCTAGATTAATGTTGGCTAACCCTTTAGCCTCATGATGCTATAAGAGTGCCTCCTTTGCACACCTTTGTTGCTCCTCTACTATGGCAACTGCACACATTTTCTCTTCCTTCATAGTGGTAGCTTAGGCTACCATAGCTTGATGCTTATCTACAACCATAATACATGAAACAAATTAGCACATTAAATAATAAGATATCCATAAGATGTAAAACATAGAATAACCAAAATATATTTAATACATCCTAGTGACTACCTGATGTGACTTGTTAAGCTTCAACTTGAGCTTCTTCTAGGAGGGATTCTCTATCATTGGTGTTGCTTCCTCTATGGGCTATTTCAACTTTGCCTTGCCTATCCCGTTAGCCTCAGCGTGTAGCTTTTGGGCCCTCCTGATGTTAGCTAGTGCTATGAGAGGTTCCACCATTGTGCTATCAAGGGATGCACACCAACTATCATTGAATTCCTTGATGATAAAAAATGGTGAATCTCCAACTTCCTCTAGTGGTTTTTAGGCCTACATAGTTGGATAAATGTGCTTTATCCAAGGCCAAGATAGTTGGTCTAGATCCCAAGCCACAAAATGTCCATTCCTTCTCACCACCAAAAACTCTATGAATCTCTTCATATATGCTACCTAAAATTCATAATGCATGTGGATTATTATAGAGGTCTCCTTGTAGAGTTTGATGGTCTCCTCTCAAAGCCTTGTAGCCAAAGAAGTAGCCTAGTTGAAGTATGTGCCCTCCATTAGAAACTTCTTAAAGGTCCATCCTTGTGCAATGTCAATCACCTCCTTTTGTGACAAAAGCTTAGGAAAGGCACAATATCTGAACAAGGGATAAGCTTCTCATGCTTTAGCATCTATGAAATCATCCAAGGAAAGCTTAGAGTGGCCACTACAAGCACTTGACCATGCCTTGAACTCCTTGTGATGACCTACCTCCTTCACTGGTTTGGTGGCAACTTTCATCTTATTCGAGGGAATAACAAACAAGTCACAAACAGTTACCTCACTAATAGTTATGGTGACTAGCACATCTTGAACTATAGTGTTGAGATATCTAGCTTCTATGTTGAAGGAGTCAATGTTGTTCAACATCTCTATAGTAGGGATGGAAGGGATAGGTGCCATGAAAATATCAAGCAGGCCTACATGTTTAATGTTTTCTTGGATGTTCCTAGGTTCTTGTACCTTCCACCACTTCTATGCTAGCCCCACCTCAATGAATTTCAAGATGAGGATATTCTCATGGCATCCTAAAATAAATAACATGATGTTAGAAGAGGTGGAATGTCTTGCAAGGTTATAACAAGCACTTAGCATTAGCATAGGCACATAAATAAGAACCAAGATATAACAAAACTAGAATCATAATTTAAGATAATAGAACACTTAAAACCTAAGTAGCCATAAAAACATTAGACATAACGTAACAAACCATCCTTGTTCTTACCTTTCCTCTTCTTGTTCAATGAGGCTTGTATGGAGGTCCCAATGGTAATGGTCTTCTCCTTAATGTTCTTGGGGCCCACCCACCAGTTGTGTGTTTTCTCAAAAGCTACACACTTCTTGAAGATAAGGTTGAAGACATTAGTATATGTATCAAAATTATCTCTTAACTGATTTGACATAATGGTTATGATTTTTGGGCCTTTGGTAAATACACTTAACATAGTTTGAGTGACCACCTAGGTCTAATCATTCTTGATTAAACCTTGGTCATTAACCTTGTACCTATAAGACATGCATAAAAACTAACAAGTTAGGAAAAGGTAAGTAAGACAAAAACATCAAGAACCTATAACAACCATGCTTACCTTAGTAGATGGTACAGTATGCTAGGGGGATTTTGGAACAATGTGTGAACTTTGTGTGCAATCATCAAAGCATTATCAACATTAAATTGAGAATTCTCTAGCATGCTCCAAATATTAGATAAGTAGAATCTATCAATGGTGTCCCTAGTGTCCACCACCTCCCCTTCTACCCTAGTTTTCGGATCATTAGTTATGAACTTGATTATTAGGTTAGACGCTTGAGGCATTAGGGTCTATACTATGATACTAGTCATATCAGCAGCTAAGTGTAACCACGTCATCACACTAAATTTTTTTAGGATGTAAGCAAGGAATTTCCTTACCCTTGGCTAGAATTATAGTGAGCCTCACTCAAGAATCAAATCAAGAAGGGGGATGTTGGCCTTAAGGAAGTTGATGCAGCATAAGATGTCCACCAACTCCACTAATATTAGGATAGGCTTTAGAAGATGCCTACATGGAAAAATATATATATACCAATTAGAACCATTCTTACAATGTTTAGCATAAAACAACAACTTCATAACACTTAGAATATCTTGCAAATTTTTCTAGGCGCAAAACTAGCCCTTGTATAAAACTCTAGGGTGTTAGCCAAAATTTCATCAAGAATTCAAAAATCAACATTATTATAACCTTTAAAACCTTTAAAAATTATAGCCAAGACATAACAACATTTACATAGTCAACTTATAATGCATCAAAGCCTTGTACAACCTTTTGAACAAGTCTAGACAACTAAACTTAGAACCTAGAAATGACCATAGGAAAATCATTACTAAAAATAGAAAAAAAATTTAATAGCCATAAAACCAAGTTCTAAGAATTTATAACATCTCTAGGCATCCCTAGGGGTATGGGACATTGACAATAAAAATCATTTAGTATGCCAACACTAACCATATCCAAGTGGTAAAACCACTACAACCAAAATAAGACCTCATTCATGCAACCATAATGAAAAATTCATTAAAAATTCATTTAAACTTTGATTTTAGTGGTTACACCACCATTGGAACTTGAAATTATAAAATTTATAGCCATAACTAGAATAGGAAAAAATTTATAGTCATTTTAACAAATAATGTAGAAAACCAAACATGAACCTCACCATCGTCAAAAAGCCCTTTTTGCACGAGTTTGGTGGAAAATTCTCCAAAACTTCACTTTAGCTCCAAATGGAGTGATTCCACCACCATTTGAAATCTTGCATTGAGATCTACATACACATAACTATAAGAAATTCAAATCCCATGTGTTTCTTTAGAAAAAAATTATAAACTTCTATGAAAAACTAAAAATAGTGCAAAACATAACCGTACAGTCTAGGCAAATGTTCATAACTTTTTCTTTATAACTCCAAATCAAGAAAAAAAAAGCAAATATAAACCTTAAAAATAATTCTAAAATCTCAAAACCTTGGAATTTAGAAATTTATAAATAATTTCCTAATGAAAAAATTCACAAGTATGCTTGCTTTTTTAAACAAAAATGGTATAAAACACATAAAAATTAACAAGGCATGATTTTAAAACTGCATAAAATGAAACCTAAAGATTGAAAAACCTTATAAACCCATAAAGACCATCAAAATAGGGGGTGGGAGTTTTTCAAAATTAAATTCAATTAATCACAATGGCCTAGATTTACGAAAATGACCTCATATTGGACTAGAAAAAATAGCAAAAAATGACCAAGAAGAAATAAAAAATGGCTAACAATGGCCTATCTCAGAGTTGTAGAAAATGAGATCTAAATCACCATAGGTCGTGTTAGGTGGAAAATTCCTTAATAGATTGCATCTACATCCTCTATGAATTGCTTCCACCTCTCCTCTTCATGGTTCTAGAACTTAATGTTGAGAAAACTACAAAAATTGATGGGCTTGAGCTTCAACATTGCCTTGGAGAGAGATATAAGATGACCACATTGAGAATATTTAGTGGCGAGAGTTAGAAAATATTTGCTAAAGATCTAAGAAGTGCACTATAGTAGAGAATGATATTTTGTGATGATTTTTGGTGAAAATGAACATTAAAACTACATATAAAGCTAGACACCTCCTTCATTGGCCCCATTGCCAAATATGAGCATTGGAAATTATTATGCAATGGAATTGCAAAGGGAAAAAGTTCAACCAATTTTGGGATGGTGGGAGTTAGCATCAAGTTTCAAATTTTTAAATTTTTGGATTGGTCCCACTAGACACCTCCAAAGGATGCCATGTTCCATGTTTGGAAACCCATCCCATGCTAAGGTTTTAACTCCTTGGAATCCATACAATCACTTTGCAACCTTTTTCCCCCTACACCCACACTAGGTAGCATGGATCCAACATGGGTCTTAGCCTCCTTTAATTCATAACCATAGAGCCTTATCCCCCTTGCCATTTTTGTAGCTACTAACAACATGACCTAATCCTAAACCCTAGTAGAGTGTAAAACATCCATTCAACTTGCCACTTTCGGCAACCATGTTGGGATAGGCCCTATCTGCACTAGGCTAGCATTACCCAAGGGGGTGTAACATACATACACACTTCCCAATTCTTAGCAAGCCCTAATTCAACTCCAAAGTAGGTCCACATGGCTTGGAACTCCTCTAGTCACCCTCGGCAACTCTATCACCTCATCAAAACTAGTCAAAAGTTCTTAAAAATTTGAAATCTAGTGAAGCAATGCTGAGGGGGTTTCCATCCATGCTAGCTAGTGTGTCTCTACCATGGATGGGTTGGGGGTGAAATAAAATTGCTAAAATAAACAACCTACTTACCTTATTTTAACATTGATGCCTTTTCTAACCTTTGGTGCTCAAAATTTTACAAAAAATTAAGTTGATTTTGCATCATTTGGCATCCCCACATTGAGGAACCCCCCACCCACACTAGCTAGCATGGGTACCCTAGGGATGAACCATAAAAGATTTTCATAACCTAAGTTTATCATAAAATTCACTCCTATGACCTAGACACCTCTTCATAACCTCCAATAGCCAGCAGTTACCAAAATTCTAGCAAATCTTTACACATGAAATCTTAACCACATTAGGAAACCCTCCACCCATGTTGGCTAGTGTGGTTCTAGCATGGAAACTTAGGGGTTAATCCATAAAACCTCATAAATGGATGAAAATAACCTTGAAAACTATACCTCTAGCCTTCAAATCCTGTTGAAGCCTCCTAGATCCTTTAGGCACCTAGTAGTTGTTGAAAAATAGTAAAAAGATAGTTCCCCCTCTTCATTCATGTTTGGGTCACATTACACAACATGGCCCAAAGGGGTTGACCATAAGAAACTTCAAGGAGCCCTAAAACTATTCAATATCTATTTAGAATTCATGCTACTAGACCCAACAACCTCGATAGCTCTGAAACCCTATTGAACTTGATCAAAATTGATCAAAATCCTTAATTCAAGTGGATCCATGTTGGGGGGGGGGAACCCCATCTACATTGGGTAGTGTTGCCCCAGTATGGATGAATAGGGTATAACCCAAAATTAACTTCAAAATTAATAATGGTTAACCTCCTACCTTTCTTGGAACTTTTGGCAGCCAAAACTT
This sequence comes from Gnetum montanum, assembly GCA_015680685.1. Classification (NCBI taxonomy): domain Eukaryota; kingdom Viridiplantae; phylum Streptophyta; class Gnetopsida; order Gnetales; family Gnetaceae; genus Gnetum; species Gnetum montanum. Next base: position 353,524 of record MNCI01029043.1, on the reverse strand, counting down.
GATAAAATGAACCATATTTCATAACCACTCCCATGTAAATGTAAGGAACGCCCCTCACCCATGTTGGCCAACATGGTTCTAGCATGGGTACCCTTAGGGAATCCCATGGAAGATGCAAAAATACATCAAAACCACCACAACTTACGCCAATCTAAACCTAGGGCCCTACCAACATTGCTAGAAGCCATTAGACTAATCAAAGCCTACCAAAAAAGGTAAAAATATGTTTCCCTTTATTCTCGATGTTAGAAACACTTTGGGCAATGTTTCTCAAGGGGGATAACTTTAAAAACATACCAAAAGACTTTAAAACTACAAAATTTTAACCCTAGACTTCGACCACCAACACCAGTAACCCTGGGGACTCACATGCATGGTTAATGTGCTATCAAAACTAAACATCTCAAGGTATCCACACTAGGTAAGTCTTGAGACATGCTATCCAGCATTGCTCTAACGTAGATAAGTTGCTTTTCCACTTTCGGAAACATGTTGACACCCCCACAAGTCGAAAACCTAGTTCGATAGAGCCTAGAACTCCATGACCTTAATTTGATGATTATTTAACCTCGCTTTGATTTTCTAAACCCATCCAATTCCCTCATCCATGCTAGACCAATGCTACCAAGAATGGTTTAAGGAAGGTATGATCATACCATATCTCTAATAGCCATCAAACCTAGCTAGACTCAATCAAAAACTTCAAGCATCACTACCAGTAACCCTAGAATCCCAAAAACTTGGTCAATTTTCCTTGGAAACCACTTAGGAGAAAAAAGCAAGAGCACCCTCACTAAATGACATTGGAGCCATGTTGGTGAATGTGGCCCCAACATGGATGATGCTTTCAAATTGATTCAACACTTAAAACTCTCTAAAAATAGCCTCAGAACTTGACTAAGAAGTCCATAGCTAATAAAACTTGCCCCAACTATAGATTGACCCTATTAGACCTTGTCACAACCAAAATCTAGATCTTCCACACTAAGCCCCTTCCTATCCATGCTAGGCAACATGGCTCTTGGGGGTATAACCTCAAGACCTACTTTTTCACCATTTTTAACCTTCACAATGATCAATTTTAATAGATTTAGCCCTCAACTACCTTAGGAAGGCCATGGAACACTAGTTTTGTTCCTCTAGATGCCACAAAATCCATTTTTATTAGTATCATGCTAGGGCCACATTAGCTAGCATGGCTCCAGCATGAGTGGAACATCTAGGCTTCAATGGGAGCTTCAAAAGGCTAAAAGTAACACCATAATTGATCTCTTTCCTTCCTCAGCCCACTACACTAGACATGTAAACCATCAGAGTTGAAAATTACTCAAAACAAGTTTGGAAAATTTTCTAGTTGTTCCATACATGTTGGGGGTTAGCCCACCCATGTTGGCCAGTGTGAGTCCAACGTGAATATCCAAGAAACCCTACTTTTGTATCACAAACAACCTCAAAATAGTCCTAATAAATGTTCAAAATCATCTATCATACTTGTAGCCTAAAACCATGGCATGCTAAGGCTTAAAAATAGTAAATTCTAATCTATTTTGACCTATTTTAACCATGTGTCATCATATGTGCTCCATTTTTCTTGATGTGGCCTTGTTTCAAAGTGTTTTGGACCCATTTCAACCTTGTCAACCTTGTGTAATAGATACATCGCTTCAATCTCATTATCTCTACCTTATTTCCTTTATTATAGCCTANCATCACTTCAATCTCATTATCTCTACCTTATTTCCTTTATTATAGCCTCTTTGACCTTTGTTTAGCCTTTGATTAGTATTGAATGATGGGGTTTGACATTCCTTGACCATCATTTGATACCATGTAATCATGATCCATTAAGGCCTAAGAGTAGCATCATGGCCTAGCAAGGCCTTAAACTGGCAAAAATCATAGTCGTAGTTAACTAGGTTGTGCCTTACATGTCATACTTCCATTATGTTTCAACTTGTTTTGACATTTATTAACTTTAATTTGATCTTTGTATGGCCTTATTAGATTGTTTTTACCTCCTATAGCCTTGTATGCCCTCATTTCCATTTTTTAACATTAAAGTAACATGTATTTAAATAATTTCATAGCATTTTGGCATTATTTACTCATCTTTACCTAGGTGCCACTTAATGTGCTTATGATTGATATGCAAGGTTGGAATATGAGTACCTGGGAGTAAGTTAGTTTGCCACTAAGCCTAAGTGGGCCTCATGGTGGTATTAAACAATGCATCAATCTTGATTTTCTAGATCTTGAGCCTAAGAGTCTTGTCAACCACATAGCCTCGATAGAAAAATCTCTACAATGGCTTGAAAACCTAGTTAAAACTCTTTATTTAGATGTTGGTGACATTACCAAAGACTCTTTGGTTGAGGTTCATGTTACAACACATAATGGTAAGGAGAAAACCCTAAAACTAAGTTCCTCACTTGAATCTCAATAGGCTCAAGACATCACCAAGTTCCTACAAGATAACATTAAGGTATTTTCCTAGTCATATGAAGATATGCTAGGGCTAGACCCATGTTTAATACAACATAACATAAGACTTGATCCTAGAATTATATTAGTTAAGCAAAAGATTTGCAAGATTATACCTGGTTTGACATTTGCAATTCATGATGAAATCACAAAACTATACCAAGCTAGTTTCATTAGAGGTATTGACTATGCAAAATGGGTGTCCAACATAGTGGTAGTCCCTAAGAAAAATGAGAGTATTTGCATTTGTATCAATTTCCAAGACCTAAATAAGGCAATCATTGAGGATGAATTTCCTTTACCTAGTATAGACCAACTTATTAATACTATGGCCAAGCATGCCTTATTATCCTTTATGGATGGATTCTTGGGATACAACTAGATTAGGATCAATCTAGAACATCAACTTAGCATGACCTTCATGATCCCTTGGGGCACCTTTGCTATACCATGTTGCCATTTTACCTAAAGAACATGGGAGCAACCTACCAAAGAGCTATGATGTAGATCTTTAGTGATTACATGCTAGGTTTTCTCAATGATTATGTAGATGATATAGTCATTAAGTCCAAAGTGGTCAATGACCATACACATGACCTAGACCTTGTACCTAAATGCTAGCTCAAATATGAACTTAGGTTTAATCCTAAGAATTGTGTCTTTGGTGTCAAAATTGGTAAGATTCTTGGCTTTGTAGTATCTAAAGTAGGATTATGTATTGATCCTAATAAGGTTAAGGCCATATCCAACTTGGCTACACCTACTAACCTTAAGGATATTTAGGGATTGCAAGGTAGATTGCAATTGATTCATAGGTTTATTGCTAGGCTTATGGATAAGTTACAACCCATGCAATACTTGCTTAAGAAAGGAGGTTACTATGAGTGGATGGCTCAATGGTAGGAATCCTTTAAAAACCTTAAGCAAGAGTTGGCACAACTACCAAAAGTTTATCCTCCACAAAAGGATAAACTATTTGACATCTACCTTACTATTTCTAACACATCTATTACCTCTCTACTCTATTAGAAATGAGATGATGGAGTATAAATGTTAGTATACTACCTTATCCATGCATTAGTTACACATGAGAACTGATATATTGAAGTGGAGAAGTATTGTCTAGCACTAGTCTTCTCATTGAAGAAGTGGAGACACTACCTCTTTAGGAGCTAGGTCAATGTCATTTGCAAAGATAATGTGCTTAGAGCCATAATGACCAACACTTATGAAAGTAGCTGTATAGTTGATAGAAAGCCGTAACCATGGAGTTTGACCTTCTTTATGTTTCTCAAGCATCAACAAAATCTAAAGCTATAGTCATACAACTTACCATTTCACTAGTTGACAATCATGCAACCATTGATCCTGATTTTCTTAATGAACATGTTAATGTTATTAGCCAAGTGATTGATGACTATGAAGTAGTCATGTACTTTTATGGAGCTTCAAATACCCATGGGGCTAGTGCCACTACCATTATAACCTTCCATCTCATGAAATCCAACCCTTCACTTATCACTTTCAGTTTCCATGTACCAACAATGTAGTAGAGTATGAGGATTTGATTAGAGGGATGATGGTAGCTCGTAACTAAGAAATTAAATACTCAATGATCAAAGGTGACTCATAACTTATGGTTAACCAAGTAATCAAGGTTTACACTTTTAAAGCCAAACATTTGCAACCTTCCTGTGACCTAGGAAAGCAACTATTACAATAATTTACAGATGTTGATATCCAACACATACCTTGAAATGAAAACACTATAGCCAATGCAATTGCAACGCTAGTGTTGTGATGGAAAATCATAGTTTTTGGAAGAAACCAAGGATTCTCAATTGTAGGTAGCCTCAACTCCAAATCCCCTAGGGCCTCAGCAAGAAAAATCGGAGTATGGTCCGATAGATCACATAGGGAGTTAGAGGGGTGTAAAATGGTGTTGTAAAAGTGTAAAAAAATGTAGACCTATAAAATAATGCACTAGAAATAAAAGAATTATATGCAAAATTTTACACAAATTAAAATCATAAATTTCATTAAATGAATAAAGAATGATTTCAAAGATGTGTACAAAATTAGTGTCCAAGATCGAGGTAAAAGGGGTTTTACTTGGGTAGGGGTTTAGAGTCCATTGAAGCCATGATCAACTCCATGATCTGACATCTCTACCACTCCTAATGTTATCAAACCTCCTTTGTCAGCATCTTAGATCTATAAAGTTGGTTGCTGTTGGGGGGTTATGGAAATGTGAAGGATTGGGGTGGCCAAAGTACATCATGTTGGGATTTGGGGATCCTAGGAGGGTAACATTGACACCCAAAGCTCATAAATACAAAGGAGGTAATAACAAGGGGGTAATGGATTGTAAATGTTCCATGTTTCTAGGCACCAAGAAGTTGCATTTTTCCTAAGGAAGTGAGAGCTCTTGGATGCCAAAATGCCAAGGGTGCTGAATTGCTAATGTGTGAAACCTTGACATGATGCCAAGATGTGGTTTTTATAGGGTTATGGCCATGATTTTTGCTACAAATGGCTAACATGATTAACTAAAAATTGGCTATGAGTGGCTGACATGATTGGCCAAAAATTGGCTACCAAATTATTGATTGATTGGCTATAAATTGGCTACTATGTTTAGGGGGGTAGGTGAGATCCACCCCCATGCATCCTAGCTATTTGGCCCCTTCACACTATCTAACCCCCTCTCTCTTAGCTGGTTGACCCCCTTGCCTACCCTCCTCCCCTCCCCCCTCCCCCCACCTCCCAACCTCCCCCCCAAGCTAGTCACGGAAGGTCAAACTCCACTATTTGATACCATTTAGAGGCTAAACAAAGAAAAATAAAATAGATAAAGGAAGTATAAGGTTATGTAAAAGGATACAAGAAGGTTATAAGGGTTAACAATGCAACATAAGGCCAAAAACAAGTTAAAAGATTAAGTAAAGCATGCTACTTATGGTTAAACTTGGCTAATATAGGTTAAAAGAAATTGAGTTTTTGCCAGTTTTAGGCCTCATTAGGCCATGGTTTAGGGCCGCAAGACTATTAGATGCATTTGGACATTAGTTAGGATTGTTTCTAGCCTATTTGGACCTAAAAAACAAGAGTTTTGAAGCTTCTATGATAAAACCCCCTTGTTTCCACGTTGAGCTCCCCCCTCTAGGGGGTATGTCGACATGGAGGGCTTCAAGGGGCTAAGTTTTGATGGATTTTGGTTACTTTTGATCATGCATGTGCATTCTTGGGGTTGTCAATTTTGTTGAGTGTCACCCAAGATCAAAAGTTGTTAGTTTTAAGGATTTTTTGTTTATTTTTAAAGTTACCCCCTTGTTTCCATGTTAAGCCCCCCTCTAGAGGGGTATGTCAATGTGGAGGATTTTAAGGGGTTTAATTTTAACAAATTTTGAATAGTTTTAGGTGTGCATGTGCATTCTTAGGTTTTCGGTGCTACTAGACATTAGCCAAGATTAAAAGTTATCAGTTTTAAGGCTTTTAAGTTATTTTTTGTAGTAATCCCCTTATTTCCACGTTGAGCCCCCTCTCTAGGGGGGTATGTCAACATGGAGGATTCCAAGGGGCTGATTTTTGAAAAATTATGATCATTTTTTGACATGTATGTGCATTCTTGGGGTTTTTAGTGCTGTTGGACACCACCCAAGATCAAAAGTTAGTATTTTTAAGGTTTTTAAGTTAATTTTTGAAGTTACCCCCTTGTTTTCATGCTTAGCCCTCCCAAACCTCACCCCTGCCCTACCTTGCCCCACCCCCACCCCCCTTCCCCTGCTCTTAGGGGGTATGTCAATGTGGATGATCCCAAGGAGCTGATTTTTGACAAATTTTGATGAATTTTGGGCATGCATGTACATTGGATTATTAGTGTTACTAGACACTGCCTAAGATTAAAAGTTGTTGGTTTAAGGATTTTGAGTTAATTTTTGGATTTACCCCCTTATTTCCACACTAAACATCCACTTTAGGAGGTATGTTAGCATGGAGGATCTCAAGGGGCTAGTTTTTGGCAAATTTTGATCAATTTTGAAAATGCATGTGCACTCCCAAGGTTGTCAATGCTACTGGACAATGCCTAAGATCAAAAGTTGTAGCTTAAAACTTTTAAGTTAATTTTTGGAGTTATCCCCTTGTTTCCACACTGAACCCCCCTTCCAAGGAGGTATGTTAGTGTTGAGGATTCCAAGGGACTGATTGTTGACCAATTTTTGGTTAGTTTTGGACATGCATGTGCATTCCTGAGGTTGTCAATGCTGCTAGACATTGCCCAAGATCAAAAGTTAGTTTTAAGGCTTTTAAGTTAATTTTTGGAGTTACCCCCTTGTTTCCACATTAAGCTCCCCCCTCTAGGGGGTATGTCAATGTGGAGGATCCCAAGGGATTGATTTTTAACAAATTTTGATCAGTTTTGTTCATGCATGTGCATTACTGGGGTTGCTGGTGCTATTAGACAATGTCCAAGATCAAAAGGCTTTTAAGTTAATTTTTGGAGTTACCCCATTATTTTCATGCTAAGCCCCTCCTCCAAGGAATCATGTCAATGTGGATGATCCCAAGGAGCTGATTTTTGACAAATTTTGATTAGTTTTGGACATGCATGTGAATTCTAGGGGTTGCTAGTGTTGTTGGAAAACACCTAAGATCAACATTTATTAGTTTTAAGACTTTTAAGTTAATTATTAAGTTACCACCTTATTTGCATGCTAAGGAAACATGGAGAATCACAAGGGGATACTTTTGACAAATTTTGATTAGTTTTGGGCATGCATGTACATTCTCGAGGTTGCCATTACTTCTAGACATTGCCCAAGATCAAAAGTTGTTAGTTTTAAGTCTTTTAAGTTAATTTTTAAAGTTTCCCCCTTACTTTCATGCTGAGCCTCCCCTCCAATGGGGTATGTTAGTGTGGACCCAAGGGGCTAACTTTTAACAAATTTTGATGAATTTTGGGCATGCATGTGCTTTCCCAAGGTTTCTAGTGCTTCTAGACACTGTTGAAGATCAAAATTTGTTAGTTTTAAGGTTTTTAAGTTAATTTTTAGAGTTACCCCCTTGTTTCCATGATGCACCCCCCTCCAAGGAGGTATTTCAACATGGAGGAACCTAAGGGGCTAATTTTTGACAAATTTTGATTAGTTTTGGGCATGCACGTGCATTCCTAGGGTTCTCGATGTTGTTGGACACTGCCTAAGATTAAAATTTGTCAAGTTTAAGGCTTTTAAGTTAATTTTTGAAGTTTCCCAATTGTTTCCCCATTGACCCCCCCCCCCCCCTCCAAGGGGTTTGTTAGTGTGGAGGATTCCAAGGGATTGGTTTTTGATAAATTTTAATTAGTTTTTGACATGAATGTACATTCTTAGGGTTGTCAGTGCTGCTAGAGACTACACAAAATCAAACATTGTCAATTTTAAGGCTTTTAAGTTAATTTTTGAAGTTACCGCTTTGTTTCCCCTCTAAGTGCCCCCTCCAAGGGGGTATGTTAGCATGGAGGATCCTAAGGGGTTGATTTTTCACAAATTTCAATTAGTTTTGGGCATGCATGTGCATTCCTGAGCTTGTTGGTGCTACTAGACATTACCCAAGATCAAAAGTTATTAGTTTTAAGGCTTTTAAGTTAAGTTTTGGAGTTACACCCTTGTTTCCATGTTGAGCCCCCCTCCAAGAGGTATGTTAGTATGGAGGATCATAAGGGGCTAATTTTTTATAAATGTTGATTAGTTTTGGACATGCATGTTCATTCCTAGGGTTGTTGGTGTTGTTGGACACTACCTAAGATCAAAAGTTATCAATTTTAAGGCTTTTAAGTTAATTTTTGAAGTTACCCCCTTATTTCCACATTGAGAGCACCCACACCCCCCCCCCCCCCCCCCCCCTCTCTAGGGAGGAACATTCATGTGTTGTATTCCAAAGGGGTGAGAACCAAAGAGGATTATCTACTACTAGAGGTCACAAAGGGTTAGCAAGGATCTCAATGCAAGAACTATGGTCACTAGAAGTTGGGGAAGAGGATTTTTTTACGTTATACCCTCTTAAACTCCCATGTTGGCCCCACATCAGATGGCATGGAGGGGGGATTCACTAACATGGGGTATTATACAAGATTGTAAATTGGATTGTTTGAATGTGAAAACTAGGCTATTAGATGTTGTACAAGAGTATGAAGTTCAATCATGATAACTAGGTGGTTGATTTATATAGCTAGGTGGTCGATCTATGGAATTTTGTATCATTTCCCATTCATTCATGCTAGGGTCAAGGTTCTTAGCATGGATGAGGCCTTTCCCAACTATGGAACTACCAAATCAAAAGGTTTTGACCACTCTCAACTAATTTTTCCAAGGTTTAGGGGTTTTTGAGAGTGATTAGATAGGCTCTTGGTCATGTGGGCCCCTTCTAGGGGTCATATTTGGGTGTGATGGGAGTGGGGGGGCGGGGGGGG
>MNCI01029043.1:315106-344542 GCA_015680685.1 Gnetum montanum | reverse complement strand
CCCCCCCCCCCCCCCCCCCCCCCCCCAATCCACAAGGGTAATAAGTTGGGGTGGACACCCAAGGTGACTATTTTAGAAAATTTTGACCCCCTTTCAAAGCCTGGGGTTGAATGCTATAAGTTGAAATTGCTAAAAATGACAAGAAAGTTTACTTTTTATGGTTTTGAGAGGTGAAAGGCATGCATCCATGTTGAGTATGGTACCCCCAATATGGATTTATGGAGTTTAAGGCTTGGGTATAGTTCTATGTGTTAAAGGAATCAAAACCCCAACATTGACATAATTACTAACCCAAAAAGTAGCATGTATGAGGGTGAAGGGTGGGGCCCATGGTTTTACAAATTTAAAAAATAAAAAATTAAGAGAAAAAGATAGTCATTGTTTCCCCCCATCCCCCTTTGACTCCCAGTGTGGAGGATACTTTCCCCCTTTAAACTTCAGTGTATGTGAAGTTGCCATACACAAAATTAGCAAGTAGGGCTTTGGGTGGAAACGTTGGGTTTTATGGATTTTTAATGTCAAAACTTGTACAAAATTATCACAAACCACCATTCTATCAGTAAAAATAGTGGAGGAGAGTCTTGAAATCCATTACTACAACTGATCTTGTGGAATATCAGCATTGAAGCTTCACCTCCCTCTCTTGGCTAGTGTTGAGGCTTTTCCCCCTTTAGATTTCAAGCCTCCTTCCAACGTTGAGCATTCATCATGAAGAAAAAAAACAAGAATCCTCACATCCAAGAATTAGATGATACTACCAAAAGGATCTCTGCCTTTCCTAAGGTTGTTTCCATCCAAGGGACTTCCTCATCAATTCCAAGGTAGGCCATTCTTTGCCTTTTTCATAGTGTTCTAGCCATTTTTGTTATTTTTTCTAAGTGGTAATATGCTATTTTTCTTAGATCTAGTCAAAAGAAGTCAATAGAATTGAATTCTAGCAAAACCCATGTCATGTTTTGGCTATTTTCATGTGGATCTAGGGTTATTTTGTTGTTTTCACCTTGGTAAATCAAATTTTTAAAATTAGGCTTGCTTTTTCAAGTGCTTTTTCTTAGATCTAGGGCAAAGGATTCATTAAAATTAAATTATAATAGCATCCTACCCCCTTATTTTGGTATGTTTTGTGATGGGTTATGTTGGTTTTTCTATTTTGGTTATAATCTACGTCTACATAATGTCAAATTTGTGTTTTTTGATGCTTTTTGTTTCAAAAAAGCAAGTTATGTTGTGTATTTTTTATAAGAAAAAAACTTATGTTTTACAAAATTTAATGTTTTTGGTTTTTAGTGTTGTATTTAAGCTTTGTAATGGCTATGGTATTTTTTAATTTGGAGTCATATTGATCAAGTTATGGCTATGTTAGTTTGGTTGTGCAATTAGGGGTTTGTGCTATTTTTCAGATTTTTATCAACATTAATGATTTATTTTTTTTTTGAAAAATTGGCTAGGGTTTTGAATTTTTATTAAGTATGGATGCATAGGGCTTAATTTAAGCTTTCAAATGGTGGTGAAAGAATTCCATTTGGAGCCCAAATAAATTTTTAGTGAATTTTTTCCTAACCTTACATGAACAAGGGTTGATGGTTGCAGTTGCAATTTTTGGCTATGTTTTGTGCAAGAATGGTTACATGTTTTTTGGTTACAGTGGTCATGAGTAGAAATTTCATGATTTTAGGATTCCTTCCATGGTGGAATCATTGAAATTGGGCCTAAGATGAATTTTTTAATGAATTTTGTAATAAGGCTATGTTAATTGGTCAAAATTTGGTTATAGCAATTTACCCCTTTGAGGATGGATGTGGTTGTCATAGTTGGAGTTGTTAAACTCCATGCTCTTGGGGATTTTATTTTGTAAATTATGTTGTAAATTTTTATTTTTGTGCATTTTTTAAGAAAAAAATATTTTACTATTTTTAGTAAGTCTTTTACTTATTCTTATTATGGCCACTTTTTCTATGTTTTGATGCTTTTTTTAAAGGTAATGCATGTTTTTAGCTAAGGAACAATTTTTGTTTTGATAATTTTGGCTATAATGTTGAATCTAAAAAAGGTTTTAATGATAGATTTATTTTTTTGTCAATTTTATTAAGAAAATTTAAACGAACACCTTATAGCTTTTATGAAGGCTAATTTCACCCCCAACTAGGATGTGTAAAATTTGTTAATAAATTCTAAGTGTTGAAATGTTGTGTTGATGTTGTTTTTTTTTAAATGATTTCCCCTATAGGATCTTGCTCAAGCTAGTGCTTATTATGGTTGAGCTAGTTGGCATTCTTTGTTGTCTTGGTCAACCTATAGACCATACCCCTCTTCTTGACTTAGCATTGGAGAAGACATCAATGTGTTTCCACCCAGGAGCTAGGGACTTCCTTAACAATCTTCTCTAGTACTTTGGTATGATGATGTGGTCACACTTGTTTGAGGAGGTGGCCACAATCATCATAGAGACTTTGCTACTTCGGTTTGCATGCTTGATTACTTAGTTTTTAACCAATGGACTGGAGACTCGAGTAGTAGGAGAAATGATGGATTTCATCAATCCATGGCACCTTTCAAATATTTGGATCATGCCAAAGTATTCACTATACAACATGAATAATACTCTAATGGTGGCACGAAGAGTCCACTCCTTATTCCAAAATCCTCTAAGAACTATGTACTAATTACACACATAAGCATGACTATTATATGTTTTAATCTTTTGGTTTTATCTCATTTAGTTTTCTCTCTTCTAACTTGTTGGTTTCACATGTATCTTGTAGGTATAGGGTCAATGATCAAGGTTTTATCAAGAATGATCAAACCTTGGAAATAGTCCATACTATATTAAACACATTCACTAAGGGCTCCAAGATTAAATATGTGATTTTTGAATAGCTTAGAGGGGAGTTTGATGAATATACAACTAGAATTGACCTTGTTTACAAATATGTGGTTGCCAAAAGAACACACAGCTAGTGGACAACCCCTAATAATATTAGAGATATGGGTATTACTACTAAGACCTCCACACAAGCCTCTCCAAGCAAGAAGAAGAAGAGTGAAAAATTAGGTATATTTTTACGTTAAAGGTTCTATGGTTACTTAGGATTTAATTTTCTTATAGCTAAAACATAGTTGTATTAACAATAAACACTTTTAGTTTTCTTATAGGGCCTTCCACTTCTACAAATGTTAACATACCCCTCACTGGATGTTTTGTGAAGAATCTCATGCTAAAGTTCTATGAGGTGGGTCTAGCATAGGAATGGTGAAGGGAGAATGCATCTGAAGACATTCAAGCAAACATTGCTCATGAAATTTGCTTGAGATCTTCATGGCACCTAACCTTGTCATCCCTTCTACAAAGATGTTGAATGTCATCAATTCTTTTGATGAAAAAGCTGATGTGTTCTACACCATAGTATGAGGCTTATTCATTACTATTGCCATTAGTCTATCTACGTTCCATGACTTATTTGGTGTTCTCACTAATAGGATTACAGTTGCCACCAAACTAATGAAAGAGGTAGGCCACCATGTAGAGGTTGAGGAATGGCTTGGTGCTACCAAGGGCCACTCTAGTCTTGCTTACAATAGCTTTATAAATCCTTTTGCAAAAGAGTCTTATCCCTTATTTAGATCTAGGGTATTTCCTAAATTATTTTCACAAAAGAAGGTTATTGACATTTTGCAGAGATGGACCTTTAAGAAACTTATGATGGAGGGAACTCATTTTAACTAGGTTGCGTTCTTGGCTACAAGCCTTAAAGAGGAAACCATCAACATTTGTGTAGACTCTTTCAAAATAGTCCACATGCACCATGCATTTTTTGCAAGCTATTTAAAGAGGTTTGCAAAAATTTTAGTGGTGAAGAGAGGTGGATTGTGGGTGTGCTGGGATCCATGAAAACTCTCCAAGCCTTGGATAAAGCATCTTTATCCAACCAAGAGGACCTAGAACCCACGAGAGGATATGGAAGATTCACTATCTATGACCACCAAAGATCTTGATGTCAGTTGGTGTGAATCCCCTAATAGCATAGGGGAGGTACCTCTTACATTTCCAACAAATATCAAGAGGGCCCAACAATTACGTGCTAAAGCCACCAGAATAGCTAGGGCTAATCTAAAGAGGCCCACACAAGAAGCACCACTAGCAGTAAAGCCACCCTCCAAGAAAAAGATTATCTTTAAGATCCCATGCCTGGATCAAGCTATCATAGGTATACTTCTACTATGTTTTCTTTTCCTTTTTTGGTAATGTTTTCAGTTATGTTTTGTTCTATGGCTATTCATGTTAATTTATCTAACGGTTTATGGCTATAGATCAATGGTGGAACTTGGAAGCCCAAGTTGCTACTACAAAAGAGGAGGCACATAGTCATTCCAAAGAGGAACATTAGAGGCATAGGGATACAGTAGAGGAAGAATAGAGGTGTGCAGAGAAGGCACTCTTACAATAAGATATGGATGATCTTGATGCCTTGTTTAGTTTATCACTACCTTAGGAGTCTTTGATTGAAATCGCTGATGATGATGAATATGATCATGAGAATGAAGTGGGGATCATAGGTATGCTTATGCTCTACTTGTTATTGCCTATAGTTTGATGTTTGATTTTAGAGTTCTTACTTATCTAACAATTGTTATTCTTATCATAGTTCCTGAGCTAGAAATAGTGTCCCTTGTACCTAAGTTTTTCCTGAAATTATGGGTAGAGATCCAGGACAAGATAGAATTCATGCATAGGATGACAAAGGACATCATTGGTTGGTTGCAACAAGTTTTGCCCAAAATAGGTAAGAACTATGTTTTGCTATGCCTTAGTAATTTTGTTATGAGATGTATTTTATGTTATAGCTATATTGTATATTGTGATTGCATTTACATGTTGCATTTTTTAGCTTTAGTTTTTTCTTTTTAGTTTTATGTGTTTTATTTTGCCAAGTTCATGTTACAATTTTGGTTATAATTGTCACTAACTAGTTGTGTGTTGCTATCTCATAGGAATTTCTGATGTTAGTGGTCCCAGTGGTGTAGGCAATGATGATGATGATGCATCACCACCACCTCCTCCAAATGCCCCCTTGGCACCATCATATTCTTAATGTGATGGTCTTTATTATTTGATTTAGTCTATGCTTGCCATTGTATGTCTTATGTCAGCCAACACTTGAGTTGTAGACATTTCATTATTTATGATTGATAGTTTTAACATTTATTTCATACAATGTGACCATGGCTATGTTATTTTATTTGAATATGTTTTAAATTTTAAGTTTTAAGTTTTGGTTTTGATTAAATACACCATGGATTGCTTTATCACTTTAAGGTTCTAAGGTTACAAGTGTGGAAGATATTTATGTAGAATATGGCAATGTTGGCTATGGTGAGAATTATAAGATTATGAATAAGCAAGGGTTACTTGCCATTTTTTGTTCTGTTAATAAAAAAAATACATGACAGGTTGTACATTTATAACAAGTTTAAGGCCATGGTGGGTCATGATGCCAGTTTAGAGTCTTAGCAAACTATAATGCTAGTTTAAATTCTTAGTGGACTGTAATGCTAGTTTAATGTCTTAGCAAACTGTAATGCTAGTTTAGAGTGTTAGAGGACTATGATGCTACTTTAAATTCTTAGCAGATTGTGATGCTAGTTTAAAGTCTTAGCAGACTATAATGCCAATTTAAAGTCTTAGCAGACTATGATGCCAGTTTAAAGTCTTAGTAGACTACAATGCCAGTCTAAGGCCTTAGTAGGTTATAATGCTAGTTTAAGACCTCAATAACCCATAATGTCAGCTTAATGCCTCAATAGACCATGGTTTTTCTTGTTTTAGGCCATGGTGGACCCTCAAAGTTTTATATTTTTTGGTAAGAATTTTTTTCAAATTTTTTGGTTTTTTTTTTCAACTTTATGATTTTTCTCATAAGGATTTTTGTTTTTATCCTATATAAAAGTAATTAAAAAAAAGGTTGTAATACATAAGTAAAATAAAAATGAAATTATAAATCTAGGATACTTGCATAAAGAGTAAAATAAAATGCACAAACAAGCATAACAAATTAGCAAAGAGAGGCTAAGCTACATGCTATTGGCTATATGATTGTAGGGACATGGTGTGGAAGGATTAGGGGGTACTTCACTTGTGTAGATTCTTCCTAATTTTCTAAAGATTAGGGAATGGGTAAGGTCTATTATACACAAGTTTGTCTTCACCATTTCCTTCACTAATGATGTTAAATGGGAGTTCATCCCATGATGCGTCTTGCTGCCCATCATTGTTGTTATTGGTTTTCTACTCCCTTTCGAGTTGCTAGATTTTATGATTGGGAGTTTCTTCTTAAAACTCCACTTTAGACACATGCTTTATGTCCACATTGTTAACATTTAGGGGCACTACATTATCACCATGAATGGTGATCTCACCTTCATCATAAGGAAGATGAACCTCTTGGTGAATGGGAGAAGACACAGCTCATACTTGAGCTAACTAAGGTCTTCCTAGAATAAGGTTAAACCTAGGTGTCTCCTCCACCACCAAATAATTTGCAATCATAAGGAATTGATCCACTACCACAAAATATAAGGAGATGGACCCCTTAATAGTAACCCTTTATCCATTGAAATATTTCAGAGCAGCTATCAACGATTGTTGTATTTGCTCTGTTAAGCCTAATCATTCAACAATGGTACACGGGATGAAATTAGTAGCTACACCATCATCTACATGCATCCAATGAACCTTGAATTTTCCTACTCGTATGGTTATAAATAGATGAGCCCTAGTAATTTCACCATTTTGGGGATTAACCTTAATTTCAATATTGTGAAATGTTAGGGGTATCAACTTCCCTTCCCTAGGTGTGGGAGGAATCATTACTACATGGATGGATTCCTTGTTAGCAAGTATATCCTCAATAATATGGATATAAGTCAACATTTTGACTAATGCCTCACGATGTATGGCAAAAGACATGATCAAGTCATACAAAATCAAAGTACGATTCTTATGCTTAAGATATTATCTAACCTAATCTATCACACTGAGGAAGGTTTTCTGATTAGTCATAGGCTTTTCACCACAATTGTGCTTCACTTCCTCCATGTGTCCAAAATGTGTACTTTAGTCTTAGGTTCTGATTGTTAGGGCTTCTCCTCATTCTTTTGGCCGTGAGCTTTAGGATTCTCCTATGGTTTGTTATTTAGAGTGGGTTGAGTAGAGGAGGTCATGGGTATAGTTGATATGGGAGTGGGCTTTGGTGGGCCCACCTCCTTTCATGCCTTCATCTACTTTTCACTCTTATTGTTAGGCTTTTGCTTTTACTTCTTATTTTTCTTATTTGGAACCTTTTGTTTATCAATTTGTGAGGCTATGGCTAGTTGGACTATAGTGGGCTAGGATACCTTGATAATAAATGGATCCCTAGGAGGCACTTGTGATGGAACCATTATGACAAAATGGGATCTTAACCTAGTGGGAGTTAAATAAGCCTTTTCACCATAAGGAGGCATGTGAATCACAAATGGTTCTCTTGAGGATCTCCAATTACTATATACATTGAATGCCTATATGATATATGCAACATTGTTATTGTTCAATGGGTCTTTGTACACCAGCATAAATTATTTTTGATGTCAGATAGAGTTGGATGCATCTAGAACTAGCTCTCCCCTATCTATCATCTTCTGCAAGTCATCCTTCAGTGAAAGGTAGAAGTCTATGTCATGACCAAGTAGTTGATGATAGTGGCAAAAGTAGTTTATCTTAAAGTATTTAAATAGCAGCTAGTCATATTTCATTACTCTAGTGGGGTCCTTGGCTATTTCATAGAGTCTATCATGTTTCTTTTGGAAAGCTTCAAACATCTATTTGTATTAGATACATCAACTTTTCAATAGTTGATCTAATAGCTCTGATGGTTTTAATGGTAGGGAAGTGTATTTAGACTTGTCCTTCCTTTCAAAATTAGGTCTAGTCAATATTGATGTAGTGGCCCTATAGGCCAAAGGTTGGCTATCATAGTTATTATTGGTGGGGACCTTAGGTGGATTGTTCCTTGGCCCTTGGCTAGTAATCTTTCCCTCTACAGTTGCTACAGCTATATTATTATGTTTTCCTTTCTTCTTATCTTTTCACGTATGTCGATTTTTGTATGCTAGGTAGGCTGGGTTATGACTAGCCTTTGTAGCATCTTCTATATTCTTAGTTTGGGAGAATTCTTGGCTAAGTGACCATGGGTCAATGTAGTAAATTTTAGACTTGATAAAGTTATTAACTGTCCCCTTAAATATAGCCAAAAGGTGAGCTTTAGATATGGGCTCTAGAATTTCATTTAGAAGTCCATTCCATCATTGGATGAACTTCTATATAGGCTCAAGGGACCTCTGCTTGAGCTTCATGAGTTAATCAAGTGTGGTTTTGGGCTTCAAGTTATATTTAATGTGATTAATGAACTGAGCTATCAAGTTTTTAAGGGAGGATATTGATCCTCTAGGTAATACTTGGTACTAATCAAGCACTTTCCTAATCAAGGACATAGGAAAAATCCTCATGATGATATGAGGCCATGGCTATAGTAGTAAGCACTCAAATTTGAAGGTTATTAGATGAGAATTAGTGTAACAACATTGTCCTTAAGCACATTTTTTGACACCCCAAGAGTTTCCCAAGCAGATTTTGAATCCAAACAAAACTCAAAAGGAATACGCCTCAGCAATCAACAATCCTGAAACACATGCCAACAAATAATATGTTAGTGTTAGCATGTCTCCTAAGCGGTGTTTCATAAACAATATTTGTGAT
The DNA here is from genome assembly GCA_015680685.1 of Gnetum montanum. NCBI lineage: Eukaryota > Viridiplantae > Streptophyta > Gnetopsida > Gnetales > Gnetaceae > Gnetum > Gnetum montanum. The sequence continues at coordinate 335,751 of MNCI01029043.1, read as the reverse complement.
ATGCTAACAAGCTAGATAGCACTCCCTTGCTCCACTCACGTGGATACCATGGGAACTACCAGTTGAACCCTCTATATTTCTCACCGCATGTTAGTAGTTGGTGTCGTGCTCCAAGGAGCACATGTAACATCCCATAGCACGTCCCATGACACACCTAGTAAAAACACCCCAACATAGAGTTGAACTACGCAACCCTCCCAGGCAAGGTCCTACTGAGTGGGCTAATGAGGTAGGTCGTAGCCTCCTCTTACTAATGCATGGAATTACCATGCCAGTATGGTTCTAAATACACAAGAAGTGGAGGACCCCTTGTTCCCCCATGGCCCTCAAACTGTGGGGGAGGTAGCATTCCACCATCAACCCTGCCACCTCTCTCACAATCCTCCCCCACTTAAAATGAGCAACAACCTCAAAGCATGGCCCTGGGTAACTTGCGAGGCTGCTACATCAAAACCAAGGGAGGATTTCGTCAATTCCGGGGATATACGCCCATGCTATTCTGAGTTAAATTCGAAGGGATCTTTGGTTCTGGAAGGTCCAACTGCTAGGGCCTAAGGCCATAAATCATTTTCATTGAACTCTACTATCTTCCTAGGATCCAGACTCATCCTAGCATCTGACACCCAAGTCAAGAGCATCATCCCTCAAGACTTCGACTATCCATCCTTCCATACCTGGCCTAAAATACCAAGCTATGGGAGAACACCAAGTGGTCTATCATTGCAACATGATGCCAAAGTTTTCATAGCCCCACATCTGGACCTAATTTTTATTTCACATGAAAGCTCCCCATGCCTTGTTCAAACTCATGGAGCACAGATTGAAAAGGATGAGGGATCTAGCCCCCAGATTGTGTCACCAATGATGATGAAACACATGGCTAAGGACCTTACTAGAAAATTTCTACTAGCTATGCAAATAGGTGATCCTTCTGAGGCTTATGGATTCCAAACTCACGTTGACCCATGCATAGCACAACTTCTCAATAAGTTTAAAGATGTGATGCCACCTAAACTTCCTAGTAGTTTGCCACCTCGGAGAGCTGTGGATCATAAAATCGAATTGCATCCTGGAACTGATCCTCCTATCCAAAGGCCATACTGCTTAACAAGACTAGAATTGGGGGAATTGAAAAAGTAGCTTGAAGGTTTAATGTCCAAGGGATACATTCATCCCTCAGAATCCCCTTATGGGACATCGGTGATGTTTGTCACCAAGGAGGAAGGAACGCTATAGCTCTGTTGTGATTATAAACTGCTGAATAAACACATGATCAAAAACAAGTACCCAGTACCGCTCATTTCTGATTTGTTCGATCAATTTTCAAGGGCTCGATATTTCACCCCGCTAGACCTCATACAAGGGTACTACCAGGTTCACATTGCAGAAGGGGATGAAGCAAAAACTGCATGTGTAACATGGTATGGGTCGTATGAATGGACCGTAATGCCCTTCAGGCTTTGCAATGCACCAGCTACATTTTGTACCTTGATGAATGAGATATTTCGACCCTTCCTAGATAAATTTATGGTTGTTTATCTTAATGAAATCTTGATATATAGCCAGATAATGAAGGAACATGCCCTCCACCTGCAAATGGTCCTTGAGAAGCTACGAGAAAATCGGCTGTACATTAAGAAAGAAAAATGTGAATTCTGCTACATGGAGCTAAAAGTTTTGGGGCATCTCATGGGGTATGAGTAGGTAAAGCAAAATATAAAGAAGGTAGAGGTTGTGCACCAATGGCCTGCTCCCACTAATGTGCATGAGGTTAGACAATTCATGGGGTTAGCTAGTTTCTATCAAAAAATTTTAAAAAATTTCTCAGGAATTGCTGCTCCTTTGACCAATCTGCAAAAGAAAGGAGTTGCATGGGAGTGCAACTCAAATTGTCAGAAAGCCTTCGAGAGGATCAAAGAGACTTTAACCTCCCATCCAGTGTTGGCATTGCCCAATTTATTGAAACCTTTTGAGGTTCATATGAATGCTAGTGAGAATGCAATTGGGGACGTCTTGCTATAGAAAGGTCATCCTGTTGCTTATGAGAGCTGGAAGCTGAATCAAGTAGAGCAAACGTGGCCAATCCATGAAAAGGAAATGTTCACTATTGTCCATTTCTTGAGAGCACAGAGACACTAATTATTGGGGATTCGTGTCCTCATAAAGACGGATAATCTGGCCACTAGCTACTTGATGAATCAAACGAAGTTGAGGCCCAAACAAGCTCGATGGTTGGCCATGTTGTTCAAATTTGATTTGCAATTGGCTTACCATCTTGGAAAGGAGAATGTGGTGGCAGATGCACTGATTCACCATCCTCAACCTACTTCTCAACTCTTTTCCATCGTTGGGCCACAAACTTCACACGTTCAATGTGATGAAGTGTTGTTGGCTAGAATTCAAGATGGTTTGAAAAGGAATCCCCATATCATTGATTTAATGAAGTTGATAGAAACTAGGCGAGCACCACAGTTCAAAATGAGGGATGGACTACTTTGGTTTCGAGATAATTGGATATGCATTTCAGATTGGGATGGCCTACGCAAAGAGATAATCCAAGAATGTCATGACACATAGTGGGTAAGCACCCTGGACAGGAAAGGACCTTGGCTCTCATTGAGAGAACCTTCTTCTAGCCAAAAATGTATTGGGATGTGATTTCTTATATCCAAAAGTGTCTAGTGTGCCAGTAGGATAAGGGGTCTATGGAGCATCTAGGTGGTCTTCCACTACCCTTAGAAATCCCTCCATTTCCATGGGCTACAGTGTCTATGGACTTCATCATGGGATTGCCGAATATTCAGGGCTTAAGTAGCATCATTGTTGTGGTGGAAAAATTCTCTAAATTTACCATATTCATTCCCTGTCCATCATAGTGCTTATCTGCGGATATGGTAGCATACTATTTTGATAGGGTGGTTTGATATTTTGGGTTATCCATGAGCATTATTTTAGATCGAGATCCGTGCTTCACAAGTGCTTTCTAGAGAGCACTATTTGGCATGATGGATACCACCCTCAAATTGTTAATAAGCTTTCATCCGTAGACCGATGGGTAGACAAAATGGATGACTTAGGTACTTGAAGAGTACCTTCGTCACTATGTTCGTAGTGACCAAAGGAACTGGTTGTTTCTGTTAGGGATTACCCAGCTGAGCTATAACATCTAGAAGTCCTTAGCTACTGGGTTTTCTCTTGCAAAACTGGTAATGAAAAGGGAGCCAATTACCCCTCATATGGTCTCTCCCTCATTGTAGGATCAACATCCCTTAGCAGATGAATTCTTGAAGAGGTGGTCTGAAAATGTTGATACAGCAAAGTATCATTTGGAGAGGGCAGTGCAAAAAATGAAAAAGTATGCTGATCAAAAACACCAGCCTCTTAAATTCAAGTGAGAGATTAGGTCCTCTTGAAGTTGGACCCACGTCTATTTAAACCAAAATAGGAAGCTACCTCTAAGATGATGAGGCAATATGATGGTCCCTTCCAGATCATCAATAAAATTAACCCTATGACATATAAGCTTTAGCTACCAATCAATATGGACTGAGTCCATCTAGTTTTTCATGTCAGCATGTTGAAGCCATTGCCAAATGGGTTCCCATATCTAGAGAGAAGCCTCTCGATCACAGAGCAACCTTGTATACAATCTATACAAGGAAAGAGAGAAAAATGCATCTGAAACTTATGGACCACTAGCCATGGGGCAGATTTGAAAGTGGAGTTTCTCATCCATTGGAAACATTGTCCTAACTCAAACGATAGCTGGGAACCACTGGAGCGCTTGAGGTCCTAGGAAAACTTGATCTTTGACTTCTGTAGGGAGCAAGTAATTAACCTCCCATCTTGGCTACTCCAATGATGGATGGAACAACCTCCCATGTAAAAAAAATCGGAAGAGGCATGACATGCGATGCCTTATAGGATTTAAGAGTGAATTCCTATGAGATTCAGCCTCAAACAAGGGAATAAGATGTCTGGAGCCATTCAAAGTGCTCTATAGGCGATGGGGCTTAAGAGTCAAGGAGTGCTGAACTTGAGACCCCTAGATCTTTGGATCAAATGAGTTAGGGGATGCCTTAGAACTCATGGATCCTTAGGTCGATGCATTCTATCATGTTGCAATGATAGACCACTTGGTGTCCTCCCATAGCTTGCCATTTTAGGCCAAGTATGGAAGGATGGATAGTCCAAGTCTTGAGGGGTGATGCTCTTGACTTGGGTGTTAGATGCTAGGATGAGTCTGGATCCTAGGAAGACGGTTGAGTTCAACAAAAATGCTTACGACCTTAGGCCCTAGTAGTTGGACCTTCCAAAAATAAAGATCCCTTCGAATTTGACTCAGAATAGCATGGGCGTACATCCCCATAATTGATGGAATCCTCCATTGGTTTTGATGTAGCAACCTCACGAGTTACCCAGGCCATGCTCCAAGGTCGTCACTCATTTTAAGCGGGGGAGGATTGTCAGAGAGGTAGTAGGGTTGGTGGTGGCCTGCTACCTCCCCCACAGTTTGGGGGTCATGGGGGCACAAGGGATCCTCCACTCCTTGTGTCTTCAGAATGATACTAGCATGGTAGTTCCATGCATTAGTAAGAGAAGGCTATGACCTACCTCATTACCCCACTCAGTAGGACCTTGCCTAGGAGGGTTGCATAGTTCAACTCTACATTGGGGTGTTTTTACCAGGTTTGTCATGGGATGTGCTATTGGATGTTGCATGCGCTCCTTGGAGCACGACATCAACTACTAGCACGTGGTGATGAATCTGGAGGGTTTAGCTAGTAGTCCTTGTGGTGTCCACATGAGTGGAGCAAGGGAGTTGATGGAAAGCGATATCCCATGGGCCATGATAGCGCATCCATCATGATATCACATCCCCTGCGATGTCCCTTGCGATATCGCATACACAATATCGCAAAGGGATCTCGCATGTCCTAAGTGAAATTGGAGACGGTGAACCAGTTATAACAAGTTCTCTATCGAATGATGTTCCTCCTCCTAACAATGGTGAGGAGGTGGGGTATTAGAACCTATGCTCTATGATACACAACCTTGGTTCTGATCCCCATGAACACCAAGTGTTCACTGAGGGAAGAAAAACACATGATAAGGACAGGCACTCAAATTGTTATCACGATCAGGGCCACAACCACAGAAAAGAAGGTAAGAAACATCATCATGGCAAGGGTTCCCCTTCTTCTCCTTCATCACACCATTCATCTTCTCCTTCCACATTAGGATGCAGTCACCAAGAGCATAACGATGAGGATAAGGGTAAACAAAATGAGAGACCTTGACAAGAGAGTCGAGAGCAAGGATGAGGGAAGTCAAGCAAATCAAGGCATGAAAGAAGGGAAAGTAGGGAACAATGTAGACATCATAGATTTCATGAGAGAGATGATCATGATGAACCCATACTTGCCACCCGAAGTATGCTAGATACTATGGAGGCAGTTAGAATACCTACAAGGCATCAGAAAGATAGTTGGATGAAAAGATTAGATATGAATAATATCCCACGCTTCGAGGGGGATACAATGCTAATCTATAAAATCATTTATAGGAATTCCATGATGCCTACACCTTGCAAAATATTAAGAATGAGTGGTAGAAATTAAAGTTGTTTCCTAGGATACTCATAAAGGAAGCACAGAGTTGGTACCAGTCCTTAGAGTCGGAAACCATTAGGAGATGGAGTACAATGTTAGAGTTGTTCAACGATAAATACCAAACGTACTCGAGAGTGTCTAACTTGCGTAAGCAGATCCAAGGATGAAAGCAAGGTACTCATGAACCCTTGGATGCTACCATGGGCTGATACTATGCATTGCTACATTATTTCCCGGGCCATGGTTACGCACAACGGGATCAACTACGCCACCTCGTAGATGGGCTAAGACATGAAACTAGGAGAACCCTTGGGACATATGCCCAAGGGAGATTATCTAAACTTAGATCCCATGAAATTCATTGATTGTTGGAGCAAGTAGCCAAAGAAGAAGGGGAGCTACGGAAAAGAGAAAGCACAAAAGAGTACAACCACGATCCTTCCCTCCAAAAGAAGGGAGTAAGATTTTACGATGAGGAGGATGAGTCACCACTTGAGGAGTTGGTGAATAGAAAAACCTTGCCACTATAGAAACTAACAATGGATGTGTTGGATAAGGTAGACGAAATATAGAGCTTCTCATATAGTAAAATTGAAATTGTCCTAAAAATCATAGAGGAGTCTAAGGAGGAACAAAGTAGTGACCATGATAAGAAAAAGCGGAGAGATTCAAGCCATGCACATGATAAAGGTAAGGGAAAAATGACTATCTCCAATGAGGTTGTCGATTATGACATGGAAAATGATGGTGGATGTGAGACCTTCCAATATGACCATCCTAAAGGATGTTGCCCAATAATCTCACATCTACAAGAGTCTGGGGTGTATGCACTCAACCCAAGACTTAACAAACAGCAGACACCCCGAAGGTTACCTTATCCCCAAGGTAACCCAAGGTAGTTCCATCAATCGTTAACATATTATCCAAGTGGAACTCCACCACAACCTATCTGGCAACACTAGCAGTGGCAACACCCATAGTCATGGGGGATGCCACTGCCTAGACAACAATACCCTTACCAGCAACCAGATCCTTATGGCTATTACGTGCAGCAGCCAATTTCTCCAAATGACTCTATGGGTTACGTAACCCCACAACATCACTACCAAGTTTGGGAGTATTTTAGGACTCCTTCTCCTACGGAAAACACACCACATGCATACCATCCTCTGAATCCATCCATCACTTATCTACTGATAGTTCCACTACCACCCACTCCAACAATGCAAGGGGAACTTCCCACTCAACCGTAGCAACGTAATGCTATGAGAGCTGTAAAACTTTAACCCACTACTAGTTCTGACAACCGCAAGAAGAGAAGACCTTTCTTTAGAACCAAAAGCCTAAACAAGCTCTCACAACCACAAGCGGTTTAGCCTGTGCATGATCCTCCAACATACAAGGCTTCAAAGCTCCCTTCAAACCAACAACAGGGATTAACGCATATGGTTATGTTAATTCATACCGTTACCAACTGGATCAAGGTGGGCCACCTTCCCAAGAAACTCTCTAACCCTAAAAGTCCCTTAATCTACCTCCAAGTCATCGGGAATGAACCACATAAGGCTCTTCTTGACTCAAGTTCCAGAGTCAACTTAATCTCATGAGAAATGTATCAAGCCTGGAACCTTCCCCAACTTAAGAAGAGCAACATTCAACTAGAGCTAGCTGACTATTCCATCACCATTCCATTGGGATTGGTGGAGGACATCGTTACCACTATGTGTGGTTGGTCATACTTAGCTGATTTCCTAGTGGTAGAAGTCAACAGTAATAAGGGGGACTTCCCAATTATAATGGGAAGGGTATGGCTCAACACCATCAACGCGTGCCTATGGAACCATGATATTTCCTTGGAAATATCTAAGGAAAATATTTATGGAAAGATCAAGAAGAAGAAAGTTCCATGCATCACATACAGTGACTCAGAAGGTGATGACATGGAGAAATGCTCAGCATCTCCTGCATGCCATTGGTATGCCCAAGAAACACAGATACAACGGTGCCTGTATGTAGCAACCACACAACAAGAGAACACCCAGTGGTTGATAGCTGATTAAGAGAGCAGCCCACCAAGATGCATGGAACGAACTGGGAGGACAACTCATGCCCACAATGAAGGCATAGATACATTGAAGTATGTGCATCGTCGACTTCCATCCCTTAACCTGAAAACATCAATCGAGAGATGTTGGACACTTCTAAAAAATTCTAACAAGCATTCATTATTTTGGATCTCTCCCTTCCGATTCATTCATGGGGGAGATGGCAACCTATGTTGATCATTTAAGGCCCTTAGTTCTTTTAAGTTTTTGTTTTACAAATTTCTTTAACTTTTCTTGTTTTTGTTTTACAACATCATTTATTCTTTTTCATTTCTTTGTGTGTGTGTGTGTGTGTTATCCATTTTTTCAAGTTTGTCATTTAATAAGTGTTCTTCATGATGGTATGAACTATTTTCCTATTGATTACTAATGTTTGGTTTTTACCTTTAAAGTTATGATGTTGATACTATGGTATGGTTCTTTTGATATCATAGGCAATGAGTCCACTTCATCCATACATCTACAAATTTCTATGCTCTCTCTTAGCTTGGAACTGTATAGTCCCTTTTTCAATAATAAGAACTATAACGAATTGGTGATTGGACATTTCTCAAACTAAGGGAGGACTCAAGGATTGAAAAGGGTGTGACTTCAAGGGAACTTGATGCATTTGTGTTGGCCATTCTCTTGGGTGTTTTGATGTTACCCACTTATTGGGAAGCTAAGTAAATAAAAATAATAAGTCTTTGCATGGTGTGGTTCTCATTCAAAAACCCAAAAACAAAAAAAAATAGTGAAAACTCAAAGCACACCCCTTAGATGAAATAATCATGTGGGCTACAAGCATTGGTTATGGAACTAAAATAAACATGTTCCCTCTAACTAAGGCCCTTCTTGCTTCCTATTCTCTCCTCCTTTGTTTCGTCGGCATGGTGGTGGCTCTTTGGTGAAGACATTCTTGTTACTTCAAGTGGATGGATTGGCCAACTGCATTGATGCGAAGTCACTGGATGTGGTTTGTTTGAGGTCGGACTTGGAATGGGATTTACTAAGTCACATTAATCATTAAAATACACAAGGGACTGTACACCACCTTGTTCATGAGACTCCATTCCATTCTCTCTTTTCCATCCTTCTTTCCCCATCTATCACCTCATTGCCAGTTATATCAATAGTCCATATTTTTGTTGATGCATTATTTTCTTTTTGGTAAATTCTTGTGGTTAAGACTTTAACTCTTATTCCAAATGGCATTCCTAGAGCCTACGGACTCTTTAAATGTAGGTTTTTCAGGGCATTAAGGGCATGAGCTTGCTTTGGGGAGGACCCACTGGCATTCCTATTTGGTACACTAGTTAAATTATTTCCCATAACATTTTTTGCAATCCATCCTATTTTGTTCATTTCCATCTTGACATCCACTTCATCGACGTTATAGTTGTCTCTTTTTCTTAACATTTTTTGTTCCTTTTCTTTTTCTCCATTCTATCGCTACCAGAGATTTGCTCTTAGTCATGGGGGTCTTGACCCAAATTTTTCAATTTTCTCTTAGCCCCTACACCTTCAATAGTCACCACTATTATATATCTCTAATTTTGTATCAGCCATACCACAACTCAGCCAATGGAACTTTTCACCAAAGCAAGGTATCAACTGCATGGTGATTCATTTACCCTTGCTAATATAAGAATGTGTTGTGTGTGTAGATGGAAATCATACAATAATGAATTGGATCTGGAGGAAACACTTGGAATGGATCGGTGTTGAAGCAGCTATGCAAGGAGCAAGATTGATGGCACACTTACAGATAAACAATGAAAGGCATAATCTTGGCATTGGCAGTAGTAGACTTCTTCTCTCTTCTCTCTTCTCTCTCAACTACCAAATAAGGCTTGATGTCAAATGTATAAGATGTTCACTCTTCTTGTCGTGAACACCAGTTTTATCATGTTCTATAATGATGATTCGTTCACATGTCATCCCATTCACCATTAGTTTCATTCAAGTCAATAATCCCATACCTTCCAAATATTTTGTAAGGAACTCGAGGATGAGTTTTTATTCAGTCATGGGGGTATGATGGGACGTGATATCGCATGGGCCATGATATCGTGTACATGATATTGCATCATCCCCTGCGATATCGTGTACGTGATATCGTGGTGTGCTGCCAAGTCTATAAATAAGAGGCGACTCTCCCTTGTTTCTCCATCTAGATCTAGACCCTTAGAGAAACTTTGGCAGTTTTACCTCTCTAGAGATAGAATAATTTCCATGTGCCCACAGTAGCAGCTCCAAAGTGAACAGATCTTTATTCGAGCAAATATTGTACCTGAACACAAGTTTTTGTACAAAAATAAAGATGAACTGTTGGATAAACCTTGCAGTACATGGACTAGGCTAAATAGAACTTTATTTATTGTTATTTATTATTCATCATTTGAATGCTTTATTAGTTAATTAATTCTCTCTCAACCCTTCTCCCATAGTTAAGTGCACTCAATACGACCACTTCGAGCACATGCATTATGCTTGGTGATCCTAGTAATGAATAACATTTGGTAATCAAGGTTGCATTTTTTCAGGGTGTAAATGGTAAGTGGGAACGGATGCTGATGCTAGGTTAATTAAGGCCTAGTTATTTAGTTAAAGTTAGTTAATTAGTCTCTTCACCCTTTACCTTGTTAGCATAGGAGATAAAACATAAAAGATATAAAAATCACATACCTCACACTTACTTAACCATACAACCATAACAAATACAAGTAAGTCTGGGAAGACAAAAAATGATTAACCTTAAGTGCTCCATTAGGCGTGTAGGTACTTAGTCTACGGAGTTCAACCAGATCATGTGTGTAATGCTTGTATTTGTATGGTTGAGTGTAGGGGTACCTCGCCACTCATTAGGAGTGCTATTTAGCTTGTTAGCGTATCGTGAATATTGTTTATGAAACACCACTCAGGAGACATGCTAACACTAACACATTGTTTGTTGGCATGTGTTTCAGGATTGTTGATTACTGAGGTGTATTCCTCTTGAGTTTTTTCCCGATTCAAAATCTACTTGGAAAACTCTTGGGGTGCCGAACAACGTGCTCAAGGACAACGTTAACCATGTCACTCGGTCCACCAGGCTCCATGTTTGTCAAAGAGAGATCTTTAGCACAAGGCCACCCTTAAAGGGAGAGTGGTTAGTAGAAGTTGAAAATGGAAACCTCACAAACCACAAACCCTCAAACCCACTTAGCGAGAAATTTTTACCAATAACTAAAACTATGAGGCTCCGATACCATCTTTAACAACATTTTCCCTGAGCACATTTTTTGGCACCCTAAGAGTTTCCCAAGTAGATTCTGAACTAGGATAAAACTCAAGAGGAATATGCCTCAGCAATCAACAATCCTGAAACACATGCCAACAAACAATGTGTTAGTGTTAACATGTCTCCTGAGCGGTGTTTCATAAACAATATTCATGATATGCTAACAATCTAGATAGCACTCCCTTGCTCCACTCACATGGACACCATGAGGACTACCAGTTGAACTCTCCAAATTCATCACTGCATGCTAGTAGTTGGTGTCGTGCTCCAAGGAGCGCATGCAACATCCCATAACACGTCCCATGACACACCTGGTAAAAACACCCCAACATAGAGTTCAACTACGCAACCCTCCCAAGAAAGGTCCTACTGAGTGGGGTAATGATGTAGGTCATAGCCTCGTCTTACTAATGCATGGAACTACCATGCCAGTATGATTCTAAAGACACAAGGAGCAAAGGACCCCTTATGCCCCCACGGCCCCCAAACCGTGGAGGAGGTAGCAGGTCACCACCAATCCTACTACCTCTCTCACAATTAGGGTTACTTTTGCATTTGGTAAACTTGAGGACAAGGATACCAGGAGGAAGTCTCAAAGATGGAACAACTGGACTAATAGGATCATCTTGGTAGAAGTCCATGATCTTTACACTTTGGAACATAGAGGCTTTGAGCCTATTTAACTTCTTGGTTAGGTCCTAGATCATCTGGAAGGCTTGGTCTAGGCCATGTGATGGTCATGTTGGCTATGAGGCTTACACATGTGGTTATGGTATTTGTTGTGAGGCTTGTGGCCTCGTTATGGATTGCATGACAGAAGGAATGGGTTGTGTTATGGTTGTGACTTGTCGACAAAATAGAGAAAAGGACACCTATATCTATACTTAAGGCACAAATGGGATAAAGGGAGTATGTGACCCTTGTGTTTCTTGGGAACTCATAGTGGGCACCATGTGTGTAGTTAGTAGATTTGCAGTAGTAAAAGCCATTATCGATGGTTTTATATATCAGGATTATTTTGTAAATGGAATTGATGTGCTATGATTTATTGTTTGTGGAATTTCTTAAGTTTGATAAGTGGCTATAACAAGTGTAGGTTCCACTATAGTAGGGTAGGAGGGAGTGGAAGATGGTGGCACCATGCCCATGGAGAAAACAAAAGCATTAGAGGAAGGTTTTGCAACCTTGAGGGATCTTTGTTGGAATAGTCCTCCCAAGATGTCTTCAATCTCATATTCTTCCTTAAATTCATCCTTCTTTTCCTATTGTTCCTTAGAGCTATGCTTGTCATCTTCTTCTTCTAAGGCAATCATTTGGGCTAGGATGCTAGCATAGATGTTAATAAGGGGACTTTGATCATATAAGGAAGGGATGTACTCTTTTCCACTCTTATGTATGAGTTCAAATTCCCTCTTGGCCTTATCTTAAATTCATGGAATTAGCATTCCTACCTATATTTTAGCATAAATGAAGTTATAACGATCTTCATTTATGGCTACACAGTTATGAATTTTCCCTCTGACCCTCAAACATCACCTACAGTCAATGATGGTAGGATCTTTAGAGTCATAGACCCTCATAGCTTATTGATCTAACCTATTGTCAATGTAGTTGTAAGGCAACGTAGTTGATCATGGGATAGACATGGTTATTTTAATGAGAACTACTCAAGATAGGCTACAAAAAGTAAAAATGAGAGAAGATTTCAACAAGTGAAAATGAAGAACAATCAAAGGAAGTTAAAATGGTCAAAAAATGGGGTACTTACTAAAAATAGCAAGTAGGGGATATGGGGGCTAGGCTCCTTTACCAAAAATGGAAAGGTGAAAAGGTGATAGCAAACTTTACCCACACTAACCTTTTATTTTTCACACTCCTTGATGTCCATGCTAGCTTACTAGTTGTCACATCCCTAGATATGGTTGGGGGAAAAGAGGGGATGAGATAAAGAGATCTCACACCTTAGAAGGCTAATTTTGATAAAAAGAGGGTGAAAGCTATTAAAGGTGTGGAGAAAGGATGTAAATTTTAAAAGTTGTAATTACTATGAGGTTTAAATCTTATCAAAATATGCAAAAATGATAAAAAAAAAAGAATTACTTAATATAAGTAGTAAGTGGGAGGTAAGGGGGTTTATCCTTTTACCAAAAATGACAAGCTAATAACATTGGGTCAAGCTTCACCCATGTTGGTTTCCTAGTTGTCACACCCCCAAGTGTGGCAGGGGGACAAGAGGGGGTGAGATGGGGGATCTCACACCTTCTAAAACCAATGTTGGTGAAAGGGGGGAAAGTGGAACAGCCAAAATAAAACCTTGCAACTTTCTAAACATGGTTTTAAAAATTGCTCAAATTCAACCACAAAGGAAGGGGGAAAATACTTTTGCATGGTAAGGATGGAAACATTGGTTTTGAAATGAGAATTATGGCTAAGGTGGAATGTTGGTGTTTGGGTGTTCAATTTTGGTTTTGATTGCTAAAATTCACAGTAGATGTTGGAAAAATTAACACCCAACCACCTATGATGAGTGGCGAGGTATCTCTATGCTCAACCATACAAATATGAGTGTACATGCATGATCTAGTCGAATTCCAAGGACTAAGTGCTTATGTGCCTTTACAAAACCTGGATGGGTTAGTCAATCATTGTCTTCCCAAGCTTACTTGTATAACATGACTATATGGTTAAGTAAGCTTGAGGTATATGATTTTTATATATTTTTATGTTTTATGTCTTAGTGCTACAAAGGGAGAAGTGAACTAATTAAGTAACCACTTTAACTTAACTAATCGACTATGCTCTAACTAGTCCTAACACCAGCATCCATTCTCACTTTCCGTCCACATCCTAAACTAGTGCAACACTACTGGGATTACCAAAAGCTAATTGTTACTGGGTTACCAACTGTTCCACACATGCTCAAAGTGGTCGTATTGAGTGTGCTTACTTGGGAGAGTTAACAAGGTAAGAGAGAGAAAATTAATTAACTATGGAAAACATTAAATAATTGTAAATAACATTAAATAAGCTATTCTGAATGCTGCAAGCTTTATCACAAGGTTCTTCTTTATTTCTAGCCATAAGATGTGCTTAGGTACACAATACTCGAAGAAGGATCCGTTCACTTTATGACTCCTACTATAAGCACTCAAAAATAATTCTAACTTTGAGAAGGGAAAAAGGTAAGAGTTTGGGTAAGGGACTAAGATTAATGAACTAACTATTGCCAAATNTTTGGGTAAGGGACTAAGATTAATGAACTAACTATTGCCAAACCAAATACGCCCATCTCTTATTTATAGGTGACAAGATAGGCCTCGATATCGAATGTCCAATATCACTTAGAAGGCTCTGATATCGCGTACCCGATATCGCAACTCATCATACCCCCATGACTAAATGAAAACTCATCCTTGAGTTCCTTACAAAATATTGGGAAGGTATGGGATTATTGAATGAATGAGAATTGACAGCAACAAGGAATAACAGACTCAAAGTTACTGGTGAATGGATCGACAAACATATTACAACATTGGTATTCATGCCCTTTATGGTGAACACTGTACATAGATGACATCCAGACCCTCATCCAATAGCTTGAAGAGAAAGAGAGAGAGAAAAGAAAATAAGATGCATTGCTATCAATGTCAAAAATGTGCACTCTGTTGTTCATCCATAGCCACATGACCAAACTTATTCATTGTGTAAACGCTCTAACTCTAGTCCATCCCGAGTGCTTCCTCCTATCCTAGTCCATTGTTCGTGTAATCGCCATCTGTACACACAACACATTCACAAATTAGCAAGGATAGATAAGTCACAATGCAGCTGATACCTTGCCTCAATATAAGTGCATTGGTTGGGTTGTGGGTATGGCAGATACTAGGTTAGGGGTTTTTAACTGATAAGTACCCAAAGTGTAGGGGTGAGATAGGTAATTGAATGGAAAAATTTGTGACAGGGCTCCCACAACTAAGAGTGAACCTCCGGTAGTGATAGGGTGAAAAAATTGAAGGAACAATGAAGATGAGGAAAATAACAACAGTGAAGCTAATAAAATGGATGTCATGGATGGTGATGAAACAAGAAATGGTTGATTGCAAAGAATGTTTAAGGGAAAGAACTTAATAATTGATCAAAAAGGAATGCCAGTGGTTCCTCCCCAAAGCAGGCTCATGCCTTTGATGCCTTGATAGACCCACAAACCAAAGAGTCCATGGGCTCTTGGAATGACATATGGAGACAAAGGTTAAGAACTTACCCACAAGAATTTACCGAAGAGTAACAATACATCAATGAAGACATAGACTAATCATAAAATCGGCAATGAGGTGGAATATGGGAAGAAATATGGAAGGAGAGGAGGAAATGGAATGGAATCCCAAGAGCAAGGTTGTATAAATTCCTTTGTGTATTAGGTGGTTAAGGTGATTGAATAAATTTCATCCCAAGTTCATACTCACCAACCACATCCAGTGACCTCGCATCAACACATTTGACCAACTCATCCTTATGAAGCAACAAGAATGCATCCATTGAGTCACCACCATTCCAAAGAGAGAAAGATAGGAAAGTAGGAA
The DNA here is from genome assembly GCA_015680685.1 of Gnetum montanum. Classification (NCBI taxonomy): domain Eukaryota; kingdom Viridiplantae; phylum Streptophyta; class Gnetopsida; order Gnetales; family Gnetaceae; genus Gnetum; species Gnetum montanum. The sequence goes on along the minus strand of MNCI01029043.1, from coordinate 320,192 downwards.
GTGAGAAAGGTCTTTAGGTAGAGGGAACCTTCAATCATGGGTAACATCTCTTTCTAGTGCCATAACCAATGTTTGCAACCCATGTTTCTTTGTTATGCATAAGGGGTGTGCTTTGAATTCCCACTAGTTTTTTTTTTCTTTTCTTTTTGTGAGAACCACACCATGAAAAGACTTATTTAGATTCATTCAACTTCATAATATTTGGTCAATGGCAGAATGGTAGAAAACCCATGAAAAACATCCAAATACCCAAGAGAATAGCCAACACAAATGCGTTGAATCCCCTTGAGATCACAAGCTTTTCAACCGTTGAATCCTTCCTTGGTTTGAAGACTACCAAGTCACTACTTCATTAATAAGTTTTCCTTAGAAAAAAGGGACAGTACAGTTCCAAAGCCAAGGGAGACCACATTGTTGAATGGATGAATGGACGACGTGGACTCATTACCTATTTTATCAAAAGAACCATATCTTAGTATCAACATTGAAAATCAAAGGTAAAAATCGAACATTAGCAATCTACATTATTATAGTCCAACTCACCATCATGAGCACTTATTATATGACAAATGAAAGTAAATCAAACAAAGAAATAGTAAAAATATGAATGATGGTGTGAAAAAAATAAGTAAATTTGAAAAGATGTGTAAAACAAAAATACAAAAGGAATTGAGGGCTTCAAATGGTTAGCATTGGTGTCCATCTCCCCCATGACTAAGTTGGAGGAAGGAGATTCGAAATAGCAAGAAGGGTTGTCCACCAATAAAGGTAGTATGGATACTAACTATTCTAGGCTTATGGAAAGGTTTGGTTTGTTGGACGTTGACCAATAATTTCTTATCTAGGCTCTCAGGTTTGTAAATCATCATGGTTCTTGAAGGAAAAGTTACATGAATAATATAAGGTCTTTCCCACAACATTTGAAATTTAGTGCATTGTGGCACATGTGTGGGGTTCCAATAAAGAACCTTATCTCCCAGTTGGTACTTAACTTTTCTAATTTTTAGGTCATGATATCATTTATTAAAGGCCTTATACAATTCATTAGATGACAGGGCGACTAATTGGTTCTCATCTAGCAGGTTAAGGTTCATTAACCATTATTTTTGTGCTAGATTAAGGTCAAGGTTAAGATCACACATCATAGATAGTGTATGGATTTTTTCTTGAATAGGAAGCATTGGGAATTTTCCGTACACTAACTCATAGGAAGAGTAGCCTATAGGGAGTTTCCTTGTGGAGCGGTATGCCCAAAGAGCATTGTTCAATTTGGTGCTCCATTCTCACCTATATTTGCTAATGGTACTAGTCAATATTTTCATAATCTCCCTATTGGTTACTTTAGCGTGACCATTTGCTTGAGGGTGGTATGGTGTAGTCAATTTGTGTTCAACTCCTAAGTGTTGCATCAATTTTCAAAAAGTCACACCTATAAAATGTGTGTCATTGTCAAAAATAAGCACACGAGGCATGCCAAACTTGTTAATGATTTGTTGTTAAAAAAATCATGTAGTAGTAGATGATGTACAATCTGTAACAGTGGCTACTTCTGTCCATTTTGTGAAATAGTCAATTGCAACAGCAATGTAGGCTTTTCCATTGGACATTGGTGTAATAGGCCCCATAAAATCAATTCCCCATATGTTGAAGGGTTCTAAAGGTTGAATCCATTATTGTGGACACTCCATCCTAGCAATCATTCCCCCATCATGTTGGCAGTGCTCACAAGATTGGATGAAATGATGAGCATCTTGGAACAATGTAGGCCAATAATATCCTGTAAGCAAGATTTTAATGGTTGTTCGTCTTCCAGCATAATGACCCCCACAAGGGCCTTCATGTACATTTTGGAGAACTCTTAATTGATCTACATCAGGAACACACCATCAAACCAAGCCATCAAAACATACCTTATAAAGGTGTCCATTGATTTCTATGAAATATTTGGCTCGATGAAGAAACTGTTGTTTCTTTTTAGCGTTTAACTCTTGTGGTGTTTGTTGTGTAAAGAGATAGGTAAGAATGCTACTATACTAATTTGTTTCTATGGTTAATTGATTATTTACTACACCTGCAAAGAGGTATTCATTAAGAAAGTGATCAAAAAGTGGATATTCATCCTCTTTGTTGTCCCATCTTAACCAAGATAAATGATCAGCAACAATGTTCTCAGTGCCTTTATGATCAATCATTGTAAGATCAAACTCTTGTAAGATTATGATCCATCATATGATGTGAGGGCTCACCATTGGTTTATTCATTAGGAACCAAATTGCACTATGGTCTGTGTGTAGAAATACCTTATAGCCCAATACATAGTGCCTAAACTTATCTAGTGCAAACACCATAGCCATTAATTCCTTTTTTGTTGTGGTGTAGTTGAGTTGTGCACTAGCAATACTCCTACTTGCATAGTGTATGTAATAAGGATGTTTTTGGTCATCTAACTATATAAGTACAACTCCTAGAGCATAACTGGACACATTAATCATGATGTGGAATGGTCTGGACCAGTCAAGAGCTTGTAGAATACATGTTTCTACAAGCTTCTATTTTAAAGTATGAAAAGCTAACTCACATTCTCTGGTCCATTCAAAAGGTACATCCTTTTTTGTTAGTTCAACCAATGGTTTTGCAACCCTTGAAAAGTTCTCTATGAATCTTCTATAATAGCTAGTGTGTCCAAGGAATGATTAGATGTCTTTTACCATTTCAGGTTGGCATGTGATTCCATGGATGACTTTAATCTTTTTGGGGTCTACCTTTATCCCTGTTTGTGAAATCTTATGCCCTAATACTATGCCTTCTTGGACCATTAAATGGATTTTTTGCCAATTAAGCCTTAAATTGGTTTCAACACACTGCTTTAGCACTTTCTCTAATTGGTCCAGGGCTTGATCAAAGTTCATTCTGTAGGTGGAGAAATCATCCATGAAGACCTCCACACCATTTCCTATTTGTTGTTGGAAGATACTTAGAATTAAATGTTGAAACATTGAAAAAGCATTGCACAAGCCAAATGACATCTGTTTGTATGCAAATGTCCCCCAACGACTTGTGAATGTGGTCTTCGCTTGGTCTTCTAGTGCTATTTGGATTTGGTTGTATCCACTATATCCATCTAGAAAACTATAGTAGCAATGCCTTGTAATGGTGTCTAAGACCTGGTCAACGAATCATAATGGAAAGTGGTCTTTGAATGTTGCCATGTTTAGTAGCCTAAAGTCTATACACACCCTCCATTTACCTCCCTTGTTGGGCACAATAACTAATGGACTAACCCATTCACTATTAGCAATGGGGTAGATGAACCCAGCTTTTATAAGTTGTTCAATTTCTTCTTTAACCACTTACTTCAACTTTGGATTCAATCGTCTCTATGGTTGTCATCGAGGCTTCATGGAGGGGTCAATGTAAATCCTATGTTGGCATATCCTAGGGTCTATTCTAATTAATCCAAGATATGACCAAGTGAAGACTTTCAACCATTTTTTCATCATTTTCAGCATTCTCTCTTTTTGTTGAGGAGCAATCCTAGCATTAATAATTACTAGTTTTCCATTTTTGAGAAATGTGTACTCCATACCGTTTGGTAATGGTTTTAACTCCAGGGGCTCTTGCTTAAAGTTGTCAAGGATTTTCAACTTCTCCCAGTTGATATTTTCAATTTTGAGACTTGGAAGTTGGTAATGGACTTGCTCTAATGTGTTTATGCTATTGATGTAAGTGCAAGTCAAACCCTCAGTTGGTTCCATGCATATAGTTGAGTTGCTCTCTTAGTCAGCTATTAGCCACTAGGTGCCTTCTTGTCTTGTGGTTGTTGCATATAGGCATCTTTTTATATTAGTTACTTGTGCACACTGGTTGCATGCAGGAAATGTTAAATGTTGTACAAACCAGAACTTCTACATGCAACTACACCCTGTGTCACTATATGCGATGCATGGAACTTTCTTCTTCTTGATTTTTTCAAACATATTTTCCTTTGATATCTCTAGGGAAAGATCATGTATTCCTAGGTATGCATCGATTGTGCTTAGCCATGCTCTTCCCATTATGATTGGGAAGTCCCCTTTACAGTTTTTGACTTAAATAACTAGGAAGTTGACTGGATACAACCATCCACAAACAGTGGTAACAATGTCCTCCACTAGTCCTAATGGGATAGTGATGGACTGGTCAGCCAGATCTAAACGAATGTTACTCTTTTTAAGTGGAGGTAGGTTCCAAGATTTGTAGATTTCTTGAGAGATTAAATTGATACTAGAACTTGAATCCAAAAGAGCTTTGCACAGGTCATTCCTAGTGATTTGTAAATATATAAGAGGACTCCCATGATCAAAGAACTTCCTAGGAAGATGGCCAGCCTTAATCCAATTGGTAATGGCATGCGTCAACATGACCATGTGCATTGAATGTGGCCTTTGGTTTAAAGAGAGTCCCAAAGTTTCATATGATGGTGAGGCCTTTGAAGAGTGAGTAGCTTGTGACTGCAAGGACTTGGTTGGATTGTTGGTCCTAAAGAAAGTTCTCTTCTTTGTGTGATTATCTGAACCAATAGTAGGGTGAGGATTAATAGCCTTTGTAGTGTTACATTGTTGTGGCTAGGTAGGGAGCTCATCCTACATAGCTGGAGCATGTGGCAATGGAGTTAAGGGTGGAAGAGATGTAGCCAAATGAGAAGGCAAGCATGTTTGTGGAACATCTCCCCTAGGAGAAGGAGTTATATAATACTCATGGGTTTGGTATTAAGGTTGGGGAGCAATGTGACTAGGAGAGTCACATGGAGAGATTAGCTACTGCACGTAGTATTCATACAGGTTGGATTGATGGCAAGGGTACTATTGACGTGGTGGTGGCATTCCCCATGATTGTGGGTGTTGCCATTGTTGATACTGATCATTTGGTTGTGGTGGAGTTCCACTTGGATAATACATCAAGGGTTGGTGAAACTACCTTGGGTTACCTTGGGGATAAGGTAACCTTCGAGGTGTTTGCCTTTTGTTTAATTATGGGTTGAGTGTATACACCCAAAACTCCTGTAGATGTGAGATTATAAGGTAACATCCCTTAGGATGGTCATGTT